>LR736871.1:8717473-8735234 GCA_902654985.2 Oryctes borbonicus
TTTTTGTCTTTTTTACCTGTACATACAATAAAATTGCATTTTGTTTTTAGTTTCGTTTGTTTCTGTAACCTTTTCATGTTTTTTACTAACCGACCGAACTTCTCTAAACGGCAGTGTATGTGCTCATGAAAGGATCCAGCACTATAAGCTGTGAAGAATTCAGGAAAAGATGGAATTAAATTAATTTTGTTGCACCGCTAACGTTTCCTATCAAGCGAACGGTACTAAGATACTTGAGGAAGGAGGCAGAGAGTTTCAAAAAAAAAAAAAACTAGCCAGTAAAAGATCTCACTATCAAAACTAAAAACAATATTTCACACAATTAGTTAGTATTTCGTAATATTACTAGAGCATGGCAGCAAGTATGATTGAATTCGTATAAAAAAATAGATCACCTCAGTATCGGGTATGTCTATGACTAGTATTATAACGCAACTATCGTGTAACTAGTTCGTTAACCGTAGACAGTCGAAAATTCCCATCAATGAATTTAATTCTTGTCATCTCCGAATCCAATTGACCCAATATTTCTTTGACGTGCCCAGAAAAACAAGAAACAGTTACGTACAAAGTGTACCATGGCTAGCAGGAATGTCGACGAGAATTTAAATATTTGAATGTTTAATACGTAATATATCTTATAGCTGTAACGGGACTGTTCCGCATAATTCGTCCATCCAGTGTTTTCGCGAAATTGCCAACGCGGCTCACGTATGTGAGTCACCGGGCGACAAAGAAATCTTATCCTGGGATCTCGGCAAGACACAAATAAATATATAAATAATAAGTAAATGGTCATTCGCATTGTTGCACAAGTTGGAAGTTTCCAAAGCGCGTTTGTAACTGAGATAAATAACAAAACGTGGAATTCTCTTTTTGGTTGGTACTGTTATAACTTCATAGCTGTTATATCCTGTTTAAGATGCTGGTGGATTCAAGTCGGTGCATAGACCTATAGGTCTCTGTAGGTCAAGACTGAAGTTTTGCTTAAGGCTGAATAGGATTATGTGTATTAAATAAAAAGTATTTTGGAATTTATCAAATTTTTAGGTTTTTTATTTATGCCATATATACTGGTCATAAACGGAAGTTAGAAAAAATATTTTTCTTGCAACTCTTTCAATGTCTAAGTTGTTTCATTCATAATGTGAAAATTGTCCTAGTCTGCTGCAAATATCTGCGTAATTTTTGGGCGTTCAGATGTTTTCTCACAGTGCTAAATGCGTTAGAAGCTTATTTCGTGCGATGAAAATATTTTGTAAGAGTACAAACAATTGTGTTCAACCGGATCGTCGAAATTCCTTGAAACTTTACCGAACATTTAGAAACAATGAGAATGTTTTTGCTAGTGCGGCAGTAGAATCAGTAGTTATTTATATATTTTACAGAAAATTGAAAAAGTATAAATTCATTTCTTGTGAGTCCTCTACACCTGCCCAAACATTATTACCAGAACATTCTGAAAGAATGAAGTTTTTTGCTATTGTTAACAAAATGCCAATAATCGCCGATGGAGCGACGAAGCAAACTTTTGCAACTGAGCAAGTAAATCCTAAAGCTCCACAGATTCCTTTTAGTTTCAATGTTTGGGGTGCCATCATTTTGTCCAGATGGAGCACTTGCTCACAACTATCAAGAAACTAGTCGTCTTCTGAACAATCTTTTTAATAAGATGGCCTCCAAAATCACCTGATTTGCCCCCCTCGATTCTTTTGTGTGTGGTTATCTATTCGAGACGAAACGATAATGTTAAGGCTCTCGAAAATGTAGTTCGGGAAAAAACTGCATTAATAGGTGATAGGGTCCTTTTGAAAAGTATTTGAAATGTCCTGAAACGAACCGAAAAATGTATCGAGGAACGAGGGGGTGTTTTCGAAGATCTTCTGAAGTAGAATAAACGGCTTTGAAACAACGTGGTTCCGAGAATATTTTATCCCTACCTTGCATCGCTGTTACCTTACAGTTAATGCCACAATATTTCGAAACGACTGAACTGCCGACTAGAAGGCAGCCACATACACCGGGTACTGTTGCCCAAACCATCCCCCGAGCATAAAAAATTATAATAGACAGGATTTTTCATTTAAAATTTTCTTTACAAACTCATATGTTACTAGTTGGGTAGTTTGTCTAAAAAAATTATCAATGGTGCGGGCATAATTTTTTTTGTGAAATGACTAAAGTGAAAAAGATGCCTAAGATTGGACAGAGCTGGGATTTTCATCAATATCACGTTATAAACCAATATACCGAAGAAATACATCGTAACACAAATTCTGTATAGATAATGTATTTTTATACAGCGTGGAGTGTATAAAATTAAATAGAAAAATAGATTTTCAGCCATTAAAAATGTGAAATTTAAATTTTTGACGTTGAGAATTGGCGGGAATAGAAGACAACCGCGACAAGTTTAATTTTAATGTTAAAATGTGTCTCCAATTCTTTTAAAAAATAAAAATTAGTTGGTTGGTTTTAGAAGCCAGTATGGATGAAGGTATTTATTCGCTACTCGTAGCTATTTATCGTTCATAGCGATAACCGGTATATCAGTAAATACATATATTTTAAGCGATCTGGTTGAGCATATCTTAAGCATACATGTTATTATGGTTTAAATTTTAATTCATTACGAAGCTACACTACCCGACAAAAACATATTCACGAAACAAAGTTTATAGACATTATTATATAAAATGTAAATAAGGGTTATTAATACTTGTTATGTAAATAGTCCATTTATAGATATTTCTGGGTATTTATTGCTTTACGAGGGGTAATTGAGATTTTTCCAGATCAAAATAGGAATTTTTAATGCGACAAAAATTTAGACCCTGCGCATTTATTACATTAATATAAGCAAAAATGTTTTAATTTGATACTTCTCTTTATATGCAGCGGTTGTGCTGGTAAAGTGTACACATTTCACCGCGAGAAATTATATTTTATAAAGTGTTTGCAATGTGGGTAGAAAAAAGCAATTATCCTCGATAGAAAGGGGTAAAGTTCTAGCCTGGCACCAGGACGGTGTTAGTAAGAAGGAAATTGCTCGTCGGTTACGAAGAAGCGATCATTCCGTTAGAAATTTCCTAAAAGATCCGGAAAATTACGGCAAACCAAAAGGCCAGGGGCGACCGAAAGCTGTAAATGAGCGGGATAAACGCATGATATTGCGGCGTGCATCCAATTCTTCTGCGTCGGCGAGAGTTTTTGCGGAACAGGCGGGGGTACAAACGCACGTGCGTAATGTTCAAAGGATTTTAAAGGCGTCACCGGCAATATCACGGAAGAAAATGTTGAGAAAACCGCCACTTTCGGCGAAACACAAAGAAGCGAGGTTGAGATTTGCCGAAGAACACGTATCCTGGAAGAAACAATGGGAAAAAGTTATATTTTCCGATGAGAAACGTTTTAATTTGGACGGACCGGATGGGTACTCGCATTATTATCATGATCTGAGAAAGGAACCAAAAGTGAAAATGACCGAACAATTAGGGGGTGGATCTGTGATGTTATGGGCAGCTATTGGATTTCGCCATAAAAGTGGGATAGTGTTTTGCACGAACAAGATGACATCTGTGACGTATAAAGACTTATTGCGTGACGATCTTCTACGTTTTGGAAACCAATGGGCCGGGCGCAATTTTGTTTTTCAGCAAGATAACGCGCCAATTCATAAAGCAAAAACCATTACTGAATGGTTTAAAGGGAAAAAGATTAAAACTTTACAGTGGCCGGCACGGTCACCAGACTTAAACATTATTGAAAACATGTGGGGTGAATTGGCACGTCGCGTTTATGGCGGAGGCCGTCAATATTTCACGGTACAGGAACTGAAAACTTCAATAGTGACTGAATGGCAGAATATCCCTCAAAATTATGCGTTAAATTTATATAAATCTATTAATAACAGACTATTGGAAGTGATTAAGAACAATGGAGGATCTACGCATTACTGATCGCTCATTTGTTGATTTTTGTTTCACATTTGCAACAGAGCGTCTAAATTTTTGTCGCAGAAATTGTTTAAACATTGGAGTAATAATTTATTATTTAGTTCATATATTACTGGAGGAGATATTTTTAAGTTTATTTTACTTTTACGAATAAAAACTTAATTGGATATCTTGCTAGTTTCGCAAAGAAATGTTGTAACCCTCAAAACCCGTAAAATATCTTACCGCGTCTAAGTTTTTGTCGGGGAGTGTATGTCGAATAATTTATATAATATTTATACAACCAAAAATAGTCAAGACGAGATCCTATCCTGATTGAATATTCCAAATAAAACTGGACATTAAGGCGTACTATTTCAGTTTATGGGCACTATTCATATGCAAATGGGATATCGACCGTAAACCTACTCTCAGTTTCAATTCGCAAATTGCAAATTTAATACGAACGAAGTCGGTATAATCACTTTCCATTTATCTCGCTATACTTACTAGCGTTCGTACACATGCGTTTTAAGCCGAATTAGCATAATTACAGCAGCAAATGAATTGACCGGGAGGTTTCTATTATTCAAGTGCGAGACGCTGCATTCTATAGAATAACTTGTCATAAGTAGCTTCTAGTTGGTTATTATATCGCGTACTTAGCGCCGTTCCCGACGCGACCTGCGGCAATTCCGAGCGTTCAAAATCAACGTATTTCAGCATTATTAAATAACTTATTCATCTTTCGCGTTCATTCAGCGTGAAACCGCGCCGACCTTCGTTGGAGTGTGGCTTTTTTTTGTCGATTCTAAACGGTTGACAATGCAACGTGTATTTACGTCTGGCAGATATTTACCTGCGGCAATGAGTGAAAGTCAAGTTCACGGCTACTTTTTAGAAGTGATTTGTCAATAGCTCATTATGACAAGTTTATTAACATTCTGTGTTTAGATGTTTCTATGTTCTGTGCGGCAGAGATAAATGAATTAGTAAGGTTTAGAAGATTGGTTAACAGTCATTTATGATTAATTGATTAATCATATGTGGCTATATAAATAATGGTTTCCCTTTTTAAAATTCTTTCGGAGTCAAATAGTCATACTAGAAGCATTTATTTATACCAAGCATGGGTGTTCACGAAATAATAAAATATTATCACCAAATTTTGGGTTTTTGTGTTGGATTTATTGAATTAATTTGTTGCCACAGTTCTTAAATTGTCGAGGACCTTTAACGTAATACATCATCATTTTAACCATTTTCCCTGAAATTTACTGAGAAAAGAATAATGGATGAAAAACCGAGGTTGAAGAAGCTGCATGGACATCTTTTATAATGGCAATAAAAGAATTCTTGGGTTCTTTGGTTAATTACCACGAAATGGTTGTTATTTTTCCTATGTACAGACTTGAACCGCAGAGCACCGAGGAACAAGTCAAAAAATGCGAAGAAATAACGTCAGTTAAATGCTTAAAGATGAACTCGAAGTACCTCGAAGACGACTATGCATCGTTCAAAGTCCCACAAGATCTTACGGATAAAGTCCAAATATTTTCTTCAGGGCTTAAAAAAAATTTCAGTAGCGATACCAGAAATTGGAGCTATTGTTCGGTGGTGACGTCAAATTTATATAAAAGAGGGTAAAGCCGTGAATCTTCGATGCGAACAACCTTTTTTTTTAAAATAACTTTGGATTTAGGGATCCAAAAAAAGAAACAAAATAATTCTCTTTATTGTTGCGGGAAGAAACCTTTAAACTAATGCAATCAATGAAAGGTTTATGAAAGTTCTTGTTTTGCATTGTGTGTGTACTTTGTTGTTGTATACTGAATGATATGCTGATGTTAAGATGATAAGTTCTCGTTAAAGTTGTAACTTCTAACATGTTTTGTAAACGTGCAAAACTGGCTTCGCTTAAATGTAACAAAAACAAAAAAAAATATTTCCTAAATGTTGGTACATGAGGCGTTATAAAACACGAGATCTTATCCTAAAGGACATGGGTCGCAAAAAAATTGCCGGTTTCGTCAAGAGTAGAGAAGCGAATCTTCATAACTCACCAGACTCAATTGTTTTCCACGCTTGTTGTTTTGAAATTACGGTTTCTTCCGTTTCGCGTTTCACTTGAACGCATTTAATAAATACACCTAAATAGTGAAGTATATCGCATTGTTTTAGGCTGCAAGGCTTGCGGTTAGATTTCCCAATGTTCGAATTTAATTTACGGGGACGACGGCGTTTCAATACGGACATAATAAATTATCAATTTGTTCGAAGGACGACTTAAAAAAACTACGCGAGTTGTTTTTTATATTAGACGTGTTATACATAAATTATTTAGTAATGTCATCCATTAGCATACGGCATTATTGAAAAGTTCGTTACACTCGCTGAAATATTTGTCTTAAGAATTTGATAGGAGCATTTATATATAAGCGTGAAGTTCGCATTAATGGGAGAGGAATCTTCTAATATTTACTAATTCCAAATCGGTTATAATTTTTTAAGTAAATTTTGTCATGTTACTGTTGTCATTTTTGAATTAATAGGTTTTTTTAATGGCAGCTAAACTTTAGAGTAAATATTTGAAACAGCCCTATTTTTGTGTATTGGGTAATCTGGAAAAATTAAATTTTTGTATCACCCACTATTAATTAGGGAAATATATTAAGAAGCGAAACAATTTTGGTGGCACCTAAATTACCTCTGCGTACGATACAAGTTTGATTTTTTTAATGGATCACACTGTATATTATTACGTTTTTGGAGGGCCTTCTTCAGTTCATGTCTTCAATTGTCCGTATATCCATCTATCTTAGTTTTCGAGTTTGACGGAAGTTGAAATTTTTGCGAAATGTTGCAGTATCTTTAACAGCCAATATCTTAAACGCCTAAAGCTCTTCTAGATTTTCTTATAAATATTTCCCCATATCTAAAATCCTGCCTTCTTTAGTAAATTAAATATGAAGTTATGAAGTGCTACTACGAAGTGCAAAATGTGATACTCTTTTGTTTCGCTAAAAATATTCATTTTTGAGTGTAGGCTTTCACGACCGTAATCCATAGTAGAAATGGAGTTCTACTAGTAGAAACGAACGACGCGATTCAGCGGAACGGAATGGTTATGGATCAGCAAAGCGGAACAAAAATAGGATATATAACAAGGAGCAAAAGACAACAACAGCAGTCTTTAGAAATCTTCTGGAGAAGCTGACAGCATGGTCAGCGAAACGTCAAGTAAAATATTAACTACAGGACATCACCCGAAAGACATTTCTATTATGGATTACGGTCGTGAAAGCCTACACTCAACGCGAATTGTTATTTGGCAGTGCAAAAATTGCTATTGACCCCTTGAAATTATTTAAAATTTGAAAAAGCAGAACTCACTCTAAAAGCGCTTTCTCGACTTTAATTTAGCAAATTCGTCCATAATTATTACGGATTATTATTCATTTTTTCTTACAATTTCTATCCAATCATTTATTCGAAGTAACCACTTATCGTATCAGATCAGAGATCATCATAAAAGGAATGGATTTACTTCAAGTTTAAAGCATCTCAAGTTTTTCAGCAGTAAAAAATATTATGCGGGAAATTGTTTAAAATATTTCGCAATTTAGCCAGATAGAAATGTTATGAAGAACCTTCTTGGATGAACGTATTAAGACAATGTATAACACAGGGTATTATTCCAGAGATGTTGGTAAATGTTCAAAAAAATACAAGAAATGTATAACAGCTTCTCTATCAAAACATGGAAAAATATACAGTGTGTTCTATTAAAGCAAATTGAAATTCGATGGCTATTTTATAAACTCTGCTTTAAATAAAAAGCCTTTGGATGTGCTGTCTGAAACTCCAAGAAATACCCAACCGAATAAAATTTTAATCACCAGTATCGTGTTAAAGAAAAAGCGAAAAAATTTCAATTTTGTCAATTTTCCCAAAAAAATGAAATAAATAGGTATAGGGAATATTGTTGAAAGTTGATATGAATTGAAGAAAGCCGTCTAAAATCAAATTTGTATCACGCCGAGCGGAAGCTGTGAACATCCCGTATACTTGAATATAATTTCGAGTTGCGTAGCATTTGCGTCGGAATGTTTTTTATTTGAAAACTTTTGTTGAAAAGTTGCTCAGGAACTGAATTATCCTTCGCCCACGCGCGAAGTGGACACGCTCTATGCAAATTTAAATATGATTATTATTTTAAACTGATCTTTGAGACATAGTTCAAACATAAAAAATCTAAGGAAATTTTTTTGGTTATTATAGAACTGAACGAGACGTCAACGATCTTATATTTTGCTGATACTTACATGAACATTCAGCGGCTTATACATAATAACGACATGATATATTACGTATACGTTGACGGATAACAAGATTAACCATCATTGTAAATTCCTAACCGAAATCATGTTGGAAGTTAGTAAACAAGCGGGTTGTAATTGTAAACAAGAATAGAAACGACGTCGTTAAGAATTTAACCAACTTCGTTTGAACTGATTGAATTCGACAGATGTAGACAGCACATTGTGAGTTCTACGTGACACTTGTGTAAAAGTTACATACATAATGCAATGTTTAGCTCAATACAATGATGTAAATAACTGTCAAAGGATGCAAATTTTTTTATAATTCGCCTAATGAATTTTGTTTCTTTGGTTAATTCAAAAAAAAAAAAAATTAAAACCATAAATATGTTTTTAATGAATCTATTACCTCAAAAATTATTAAGAATTTCATAAGGACTTTATTTAGAGCGATCCTTCAGATAATTTTAACACTTCCTGGCATCAAATCTGTGATATTTAAAATGAATATCGTCCTGTAAAATTCATGAAAAAAAGATTTAAAAATATTTGTAGTACGTGATTCACAAAGGTGCCTTCATTGAAAGTTATTGAATGGTCCTGCAAATATGTCATTTTGTTTATATAAATATTTCTGTATTTGTTGTTCAAAAAATTTAGTTGCTGCAAAAATGTGGACAAAGTAACCGCATGATGTAAATATTTGCTTGGTATTGACCATTTCAATGAGTAATGAAGTACCTTCTTGCTAGTTGATGGTATCATTGCAATGATCATTGATATTCCTCTAAAAATTAATAACACTCAGTATGAATAAAGCGCTCATAAGACTGCACATGATATGCAGCACATTTACAGAGTAACAAGTATCATTTCAATAATATACAAATGACAACGTGTATCTTTTTCCATTTAATCGTTATTTTTTTTTTTTTTTCATTTAAAACAACACACGATTGTTTAAACCTAATTTTAGGGTTAATTAGCTTATTTCTCAGGAATGTTTCCACAAATTAATGACGGAGATAATACAGCATTTGTTTGTTTTACGTAATTTGGTACTTTCGGTAATTTATACTAATCTTACTGGCTGCTGGTAATACTTCTTTAATGGGGCGCCAATGAATTTGTAGAAATGTTATCTTTATTTTGACGGCAGCGCATCGTATAGAAGCGGCTAAATCTATGTTTTACAAGGTAATATTCATATTGAAGAATAAATAGACGATTTAGTTTAATACATTAATCGAGAAAAAAATCAGATACTTACCCCCAAAGTTTCTTCGCAAAATCAACAATTTTTTTTGAAAAAAAAGTAATACTACGCGTTAAAAAATTACTTCCAAAACCACTTTTCCACTACTTGATCTAATTTTCCAAAATTAATATCGAAATGTAAACGATTTGCGAGGAAGAATTCAGAGTGACTTTGCTAAAGTGGATGCTTGAACAACACGACTTTGGCGCGAGCTCTGATTTTCCGACGACTTTTCGTAAGAGAGATGTGAGGACGCGCAAAATCGGCGAATCGCACTTTTCAAACCGCTTGGTATACTTATAGGGTCCCCTCCTTGTGGTTCGGGGGCGCCCGCTATATTCGCAACAGCACGCATACATCCACATACCGGTATCCACCGACACTTTATTATAATGATGAAAATGATGCTTCTCGTGCTCTTGGTCGACTTGCCGATTCTTCCTTCGTTGTGGTTGCGACTTAAACGATCGAACATAAGCGATAATGACGTATAAAGGAGAAGAAAGACTAAAAAGACATTAATACGCATCACGCATATATTGTATGCATAAACATATGCTGAATATAAATAAATGCTGTACTTTATGCCGTTTTTTCGGAATTACATTTAGTGTATAAGCATCATATCGGAATTTCTGCCCACTTCTCGCTTCCTTGTTTACGTCTTGAAGGAAACGTATACGAGGTTGCCGCTTTTGTGGTGACGACCAAAGTTTGAAAAAAAAACTCATTTAAATTTCATTAATATTTCGCTTTATTTTATAGCTTCGTCAGGATCATGTTACAATTTAAATTAACAAACATTAGATTATGAAGATATGATAAAATAAGTTACAGTGAGTTAGAAATAATAGCCAAATTTGTGCATTTAAAGATTCAATTAAGTACATGTTAGGAGCTTCGATTGGTGAATGAGGAAATATATTATTATAAAGGTTCAAGACGGATAAATTCAAACAAAACATTAATGTTGAAAAGATTCAAGATCGAAAAGCGAATAACAAAAATTAGATATGATCAACGTGATTAAACAGATAAACATTACTAAAAATATTTTTACAAGTTTGTGTGATTTTTTTTAAAACTTTAAACCACTGAATTACAAAATCAAAATCTAGCTCTACTTGTGGTTTAAATGTTTAATTGTATCAAAATAAAAGAAAATATGAATAAATATCGCTTAATCCTCCTTTGTTAGATCTGCCATAGTGATAGATGCTGATTAATTAAAAAAAACAAATCTTCGAAGAAATTAAACTCTTACAGGGTGTTAATAAATTAGGAAAACGTAAAAATGTCTGAAGGGAGGAGTGCTGTTATTCATTGCTTTGCACAAAACGGTTATAAAAGTTAGTAATTAATCCACAATTAAAGTTAAATACAACATTTTATGTCGGAATTTTGAATTTTATGTTTTTTAGTTGAAAATTAATAATAAATCTCGATAGTATGGATGGCGCACTGTATTTTTCTCTGTGAATTGTCAATAACAACGAACTCATAAACATAATAATTATGTTGAAACTAAACGTGTTCCGGGTTTGAACCGTGCCATATCGTTGGTTAAAATAAAACTCGACGTTTCGCCCACAATCATATGGGGCTTCTTCAGGAGGGTGATGGCAACTGTTAGCACGGTAACTCAACGTGTGAACCATGCCAGAGGCGAAAACTAACTTCAGTCCCATACGATTGTGGGCGAAACGTCGAGTTTTATTTTAACCAACGACATAACACGGTTCAAACCCGGAACACGTTTAGTTTCAAGTGACTCTGGCCGTGGAAGCCTACGTTTTTATCATAATAATTATGTTTTGGAAAATTATTGTTATTACAGCTTCTTCCATATTACACACATTTCTTCCTATAATAAATGCACCATGGACCCTACGAATCGTTGTTGGTATATTTATTTAATTCACTTCCCGTATTCGTGTTTTCAATATTTCACGATCATCCAGTCATCTGTACACTGTATAGACCTTTTGTTTTAAGACACCGCACAAGAAAAATTCCATCGATGTAAGATCAGGAGATTTAGTGGGGAAATTAATCGGACCAAATTTGTCTAGACATCTTTCTTCGAAGTGATTTGACAACGTCTGCCGAACCAGAAGTGTGGAATGAACACGGCACCCACTGTACTGCAAAAAAATATAACGCTGCATTTCTGGGTCCAAAGTGTTAAGAATTAGTAAAAGAAAATTGTTCAAAAGACGCTGATGAACATGTTGATTTAAATTTTTATTAATAAAATATTAATTCAAATTAATTAAAAGTCCAAAAACGATTATTTTGTGATGAAACAAGACCGTTGGCGCAAAAGGTTGCTTTCATCAGTAAAAAAGAATCACCAACCCACAAACATAAATTCAATTGCTTCTTTTCGTCTCCATTTTCAAAGGTATGTTTGAATATTTAAAAGGCAGAGCTTTGTTTTCTTTACAAATCCTTTATAAATGACTTTTACTTATTTACAATCTTTATGAACGTTTCCTTAAAGATAATTTCGGAGTGTTTGCTGTTCAATCAACTTGCCAAAACTGTTGCTGAACCGTCTTCATTGTACTGTTCCTTAAGTTTTTTAATATCCAAAAGAGATCCAGTTTTATCAAATTTGTTACCAGTTTACTTACAATACAATTGTGCCCCAAAGAAACCAATTGCATTGTATGCCTCTTCACACGGCGTTACCTTCGCTATTGAATTAATAACATAATAATAGGTAGTAAGTATTGGTTTACAATAAAGAATCGAGAAATCCAGTTATAATATAATAAATATTTGGAAAATATAAGCATAAACAAAATATTACACATAAATAGCATTAATACAATAATGGAAATCATGAAGGCAAGTAAACAGGTAAGAAAATTAAAAAGAAACGAATATGAACGCTATGTAAAGAGTGTGAGATGTCCAAATAAAAATTCCATAAATTTATTAAATCGCGAATCTCATTACACTATGAAAATGCAGTGTCCAGATCTCACTCGTTAAGCCCCATTCAAGCATCGCATCCCCGCAATTCTAAACATTTAAAATACTAAGTTATGTTGATACGTATTCGCCTTACAAGTTAATGTCATTAAGTCCTATAATAGAAGGAATTTCCGCGCGGGATTCTTCTTCTATACAATCCACTTCGTTTATTCCAAACATTTCGACCAGCGATGCAATAAACTGAACCAATTAACATACTGAAATTCTACGGAGATACTTACATGATTGTGTACGTAATACTGGAATTAGTCCGTGCATCCACTTGTTCCTTCAGTTCGATGTTAATGGTAATGGTTTTTAAAGTTTATAACACATACCGACATTATTTTGTGAATTATTCCTACAGGATGTACATATATACACCTTCCGTTTCGCAATTTAATATATAATTTTAACCATTCACTATTAAATTAATGCTCAAGGTTCAAGAGCTTGAAATTCATATTAATTTGTAATATTTTGACGAGAAGCCGTCGGAAAATGGGGAGTTTCTTCTAAATTTAAAAGGGAATATGGAGGAAAAGTCGGGAATTTACAAAATTGCATGTAGCGATGTGACGAAGCCTATTGGTCGAACGAAAAGACCGATAGGCGCCAGATTCAAGGAACACATCAGGTTTTATCGATTTGGTAGATTAGAATCGTCAATAAATGAAAATAATTGAAGGCTTACGAAATTATTTACATGGAAAGCAAGATAAATTTGATGAATAGAGAGAACGGAGAGAACAAGTTTTAGGGCGTGTAGGCGGTAAAAGTAGGTACTTGTAATATTTTTCTCGGGCCCAAATTACTTCTCGGAGGAACACCAGAGCGAGCCAGAAACGGTGACCTCAGAAAAAAATAGACTGCCGTCTTGCACGTATAGGAACCATGACACCAACCTGTGAGAAGAACCGATGAGGTTGTTTTTTAGCTAAAAGAATATCATTATTAACTACGAACTTGTAAGCTTGTTACCAGACGGTGCTAATTACTCTGTAGTTAGTTCTAATCGTTGTTCCCTCATAGATGAGCTACGAGAAACAGAACATTAACAATAATCTATACATATAATGTGAAACGTTTATATAGTTTCTTATCGATCTTCTTTAATTTCCAAATACGCTTAGCGCTCGCGTAATTCTTTTTGTCTAACACTTTAACTTGTAATCTTTAGTGTAAGTGGACTCTGAAATGCAACAAAAATAAAATGAAGACTTAACACTGCGCTACGATCGAATTGCTTGTGCGAATACATAAAAAGATGAACAAACAACAAATTTACAACTGCACTAACGCCGGTTGTTACAGTATGTGGGTTATTTGTGATAGCTGGATGCAATTTGATGAAATCTTAACTTGAGTAGCAGAATGCATCGACGCATTGGAATCGAATCGAATGGATACATTAACATAAAGTATCTCATGTTACAATGCATTATTGTAAGTTATATTCCGCTTGTTATAGACAATCTGATTGTCAAATTCTACCATTCTACCATTCTGATAATTTCCCTTATTAATTTTTGTAAGCAAACCTTAATTAACCAGCGAACTCCAATAATTTTCACATGTGAAAAATAAACAACGTATGAGTAAAGATGGAGGAACGAACAAAGCGTAGTACCCACATCAACATTTAATAGATTGTCATTTTAATAACGAACTATACGCATTTTTCATTAAGGTTATTTAAAGACCGCAAATTAATTTCGTATTCCGTATTGGACTAAGAAGAAAAGAGGTAGGTAACAAATTGGACAAGGGTATTTATTTTTTTCTTTTATCTTGCAGAGTCATTAACCTTTATGCATTCGCACAATCATTTCACATGACGAAAAAAAAGGCTATTATAAAAGGCAATGCGACCTAACTAATTAATACGGGCGAATTTGTAAAGGAATAATAAATGTGATCTACCTGTATCGTCCACTTGATTTATATTACAGCTTTTGTTCGCGTTGCATAAGCAATACTATTGTAGCGTGTTTGTTTGACTTTTTATTCTATTCGTTGAAAAGGGTACCTATTAAAGAATGATAAATTGCCTTTATAACAATTATATTTCAATTCGACAATAATTTGTAAAGGTGTAAATCTTTATCACATTGCAATAATCTGTTGAAAGATATATACTCCCCGACAAAAACTTGATGTTTTACGGGTTTTAAGGGTTACAACATTTCTTTGCGAAACTAGCAAGATATCTAATTAAGTTTTTATTCGTAAAAGTAAAATAAACTTAAAAATATCTCCTCCAGTAATATATGAACTAAATAATAAATTATTACTCCAATGTTTAAACAATTTCTGCGACAAAAATTTAGACGCTCTGTTGCAAATGTAAAACAAAAATAAACAAATGAGCGATCAGTAATGCGTAGATTCTCCATTGTTCTTAACCACTTCCAATAGTCTGTTATTAATAGATTTATATAAATTTAACACATAATTCGGAGGGATATTCTGCCATTCAGTCACTATTGAAGTTTTCAGTTCCTGTACCGTGAAATATTGACGGCCTCCGCCATAAACGCGTCGTGCCAATTCAGCCCACATGTTTTCAATAATGTTTAAGTCTGGTGACCGTGCCGGACACTGTAAAGTTTTAATCTTTTTCCCTTTAAACCATTCAGTAATGGTTTTTGCTTTATGAATTGGCGCGTTATCTTGCTGAAAAACAAAATTGCGCCCGGCCCTTTGGTTTCCAAAACGCAGGAGATTGTCACGCAATAAGTCTTTATACGTCACAGATGTCATTTTGTTCGTGCAAAACACTATCCCACTTTTATCGCGGAATCCAGTCGCTGCCCATATCATCACAGATCCACCCCCTGATTCTCTGGTCATTTTCACTTTTGGTTCCTTTCTCGGATCATGATAATAATGGGAGTATCCTCCGGTCCGTCCAAATTAAAACGTTTCTCATCGGAAAATATAACTTTTTCCCATTGTTTCTTCCAGGATACGTGTTCTTTAGCAAATCTCAACCTCGCCTCTTTGTGTTTCGCCGAAAGTGGCGGTTTTCTCAACATTTTCTTGTGATATTACCGGTGACGCCTTTAAAATCCTTTGAACATTACGCACGTGCGTTTGTACCCCCGCCTGTTCTGCAATAACTCTCGCCGACGCAGAAGAATTGGATACACACCGCAATATCATGCGTTTATCTCGCTCACTTACAGCTTTCGGTCGCCCCTGGCCTTTTGGTTTGCCGTAATTTTCCGGATCTTTTAAGAAATTTCTAACGGAATGATCGTTTCTTCGTAACCGACGAGCAATTTCCTTCTTACTAACACCATCCTGGTGCCAGGCTAGAACTTTACCCCTTTCTATCGAGGATAATTGCTTTTTTCTACCCATATTGCAAACACTTTATAAAATATAATTTCTCGCGGTGAAATGTGTACACTTTACCAGCACAACCGCTGCATATAAAGAGAAGCATCAAATTAAAACATTTTCGCTTATATTAATGTAATAAATGCACAGGTTCTAAATTTTTGTCGCATTTAAAATTCCTATTTTGATCTGGGAAAATCCCAATTACCCCTCATAAAGCAATAAATACCCAGAAATATCTATAAATGGACTATTTACATAACAAGTATTAATAACCCCATTTACATTTTATATAATGTCTATAAAGTTTGTTTCGTAAATAGAAACGATACCGCTGTGTACCGATGTTTTTGTCGGGTAGTGTATGTTGTCAGCTCGTGGATTTTTCCGTGGGAAGTAACTCGCTAGATTCTTTAAAATCCAATTCGAACATGTTTGGAACAAATTTAATTGTATTTAATTTAATATTATTTAATTATATAATTGTGTTTAAATGTAATTTTTTGGAACCTTCATCCTAAAGTACTTTTCCCATAAGACTTTTTTGATGAAGACTACGCCTCTGTAAGTTTTTTTTTTTTTTTTACATGAATGATAAATCATATTATTCTTCAATTTTTAACTTTTTTAACTCCCTGTATAAATTCATTCATAATCCATAACGTAAATTCCTGCTATCTATGACAACATCATAATCGTTACCTCCTAATACATCCTTCTTTATTTTCTATGGCGCGAACTTTAATAAATTTGTTCTAATGCGTTAAGCGAAGTAGTAACACCGTGCAAAATTGATTTATTAGATTATTTAGCTTAAGCTTCTCGACAAGCCAACAAAGCAGAAAATTAATGAGACGCGAGAAATCTGCAAATAAGATCTACTGTTAACTTAGCCTGTGTAATACATATTTCCTAAGTATATTATGTTAATATATAGCACGCTCATTTTAGCATTTCATTTACTTATGCATTTTTTTTTAAATAATGCTTCGTTAACGTACAGAGTGTAAAATAAAACTTTGTTAAAGCAACATTAAATTAATGAAGCTGTTAATCGTAGCATCAATTATTTGGAATTCGTTAATTAATAAGAAAAGATCACAATAATATTGTAAAGAGCTAATTAGCTAGATTTGTCCGTCTGATAAGCGTACTGGCATGGTGAAAAGGTCACAGTCTCAGGCACTTCCTTCCTCATCGAATACATTTTTTAAAGCTGTGCATGGCAGTATTAATTCCTTCCCGTACCGAACCCCAATTGACTGCATCTTTCTGAACACTGTCCAGTCGTTCGATGATAGGCAAGGTGTCTGGGGCTCTTCCCACTCCATTATTGCCCAAAATTAAGTAACTTCGGAAGGTGGATCTTTGCTAACAGTTTTACCATCGCGGTGCTAGTTAATGTAAGTGCAATCTGGTCTTCTTAAAGGCCTTAATGATTGCCTAGCAAGAATCATCCGGCACTCCTGAGAGCACCTCCTTCAATACTCCCTAATCATCAGATACTAACCTCAGAAATCATTTAGGAAACCTTGAGGGCCAAGTAGAGTGCTAGAGTGATGTGTCAATTACGTAATTTGAAATGTCCGCAAACACATTTATTCTCCCTCGGAGTCATTTACTTTATCAACTTAATTTATTACTTTTGCAATATTTATTGAAACATAAGTTCATTAAAAAAAAAAACAGATGAAAATTATAACTTCGGCACATTGGAAAATCCATTAAGCTTAAAGACCTCCATCGGTAATATAGACAGCACAATTAACATGTTTTGTGAGGTTTCCGATTTACGCCCCGGAGTTAAATTCGTCATTAAGCGTTTTCCGTTGGGTTAATTCTTCAAGTGTCCGACGAAAGACAGCTCATTACAATAGTTTGATTTATCAGGTTCATTTAATCGTACGTACACGCATTCA
>LR736871.1:8765234-8802810 GCA_902654985.2 Oryctes borbonicus
GGTCTAGTACCTACGTAAATACGTAATATTAATGGGAAGTTTTTTTTTACCGCAGCTTTTTATGTCTTGCTCCTATAGAATTTATGTAAATTTGTTTGGGCCGATGTTTTATTTTCATTATCTGGGACGCCCACTGATGTAATGCTATATATTCGATCTGCTAACATGCTTGACTAACGTTAGAGGTAGATTATATCTGATGCTTCAGACGCGCATTATTATATCATTTTAACATAAGTAGAAGGTTGCAACTGTGTGTAACATGTAGATTAAGCTGTCAAAATTAAATATACACATGTTATTTGATGAACGAATTAAGGTTTTTATACGTGATTAATGCCTGAAAGGAATTATTAAAACAAAATTGACTTCAGCTTGTCTCCACAAACTACAAAAAAAAACCCATTAGCACTATCTATTATTTCCGCAAAAAATATCTCTCTTTCAAGGTTAGAGTACGTTCTTAAGAAGCCTTAATATTACTCTAGGATCATCATCCTTCAGTTCAGTAGATGTCAGAAATTGTTTAGTGAAATGCTGTTGTCGAGTGCGACTGATGGCACAAAATGTTTCTCTAGCCAGCTTGCCTTTTCATTACCTTCGATCCCTTGATGGTTTGGGACCCATCGTAAAATAACGTGGTTCTTGTGTCCCAATTGCCTTAAATTCGTGAATCAGACCAGGGTTTGATAGCCTTAAGAACTGCTTGATTGTCACTGAATTTAGTTACGGTTGCGCCTCGTATCCCTATCTCGAGGTTCTTTATGACGCACAAGTTCAAAGCGGAGATCTCTGTTTGAACTATGTTTATGTGGAGTCCTGTAGGCATTTTAAGGTAGTAATTAGGCCCACTAATGCCTATACCTGTTCCAACACCTTCTATTCTTGACCCATGCCAGGGTACATTTTTTCCCTTGAGGTTCCCCGGACGCCCACTCAGTACGGCTGGCTTTCAATGATCATCTTATAAGCCTGATCAAAATTTTGTTGCATAGTAATCGTGTCTTTTGCAATGTGTATCAAAAAATTTATGTTGGGGTCTTCAAGGATTTTAAGATGCCTCTTAAGATCTCCAGGCTGCAGTACAAAGCGTGAGAGCGCTAAATATATCCTGTTTGCATGTGCATGTATACATTTAATATGCATTTTCTGCACTGAAAAACCGCATTTTACTAGTGCCTGTTTTTACCTCTAAAGTCGTCGGTTAAACAAACATAAGAAGTACCTATCCGATACAAGTCTTACCGCCTAATGAATACGCACGCAAAAGGCACGCTTCTTTTCTTAAGCGGGCTACATTAATCATTTGTCATAACTCAAATATTAATTATCGTTTTTCATGCAATAATTTAAATCTCAGCAAGCGAATTGTGGTTCTGCAGCTTATTCAAGCTATTACTTTTTAAGACAACTTTGTTTTTTGCTACAGAGACTACAAACATTTTAATCAAATCTCGATATTTTACGCCCATAACTGTCACTGCCGTCATCATCATTTGTAAAGAAATGCACGTCGCACGGTACATTTGGTAGGATACAGCTAACATTGATGAATTACCTGAAGATCTCATATGAAAGCTTCGTCAGACACGACAGATTGATGGATAGATCCACGATTATCCTTGGTTAATTTGAATTCGGATTCGTAAGCGTTAGTGGTGGTCTACGGGCTTCAGTTCTCCCACCAACTGGATTTTATACTTTATCAGTTTCTTTGTTCTAGGTTTCAGTTATTCAGGATGTCTTTTTGTCGACATTCGATGCTTTGTTCATCGTCAGTCAAGTCGCTAGTATGAATATAATACTTTGTAATTTTGGTCTTTTTCCAGAACATTTTATAAAAATAGTTAGGCGATCGAAACACATGAAAAACACATCATCAGGCTAGAAAGGTTAAAATTGTAAAAATAAAATGTATAAGTCAGATTAGGCAAACACATTAAAAAAGAATCGAAGTTACAATGTTTTATCTTCAATCCTCCTCCTATTTACGAATATGAACGGTGTGAGAAAATCCTAGCAAAGTGTTCCCAGTGTCCCATTGTTCAATCCCAGTGTTCATTAAATTGTTCATTTCTTTACTGTCGTATATGAATTGCATACGTATGTCCTATTATTGCCCATATCACACTTTGACTAATAAAATTTGTTAACCATCCAAGCTTTACAAAGATAAGATTAAAAGAAAATTGTAAACAGCTGTTTGATTAAGTGGTGCTTGAAGCAAATATGTGAACTTTGCCAACGTCTCACACTGTATGTGAAATAAAGTCAGCACGCTTTTACAGAATCTCATTAGTCCTTTAAGGTAGCCACAATCGCAACTGTATCTTGTTTTTCAACCTTAAAAATTATTTCGTTCCCATTAAGTTTTTGGGTATGCTTTTAATTTACAAAAACGTGTATTTAACCGTCCTTATATTCTGCGGAGCTGCATTAACTGTACTTTATCGTAAATAGGTGTATGATTACAATGGAACCTTGTACGTACAAGCTACCTACATAAGAAGTTTCATTAATTGTTTCGTTTCGCGAATTTATTATAAAGACCTGCCTCACGATGTATGTATGTGTACGTACACATCCTTATCATGCTGCGAACAAAGAGAACGAAACGACAAAGGAATGTCAAGATGCACCGAAACAGTTATGTATGTACAGGAAGGTGAAGGATTCGATTTTTTTTTTATTTTTGCCGAATAACTTGGATGCGCCTGTGCATTATTAACATGTACACGGTACTCCAAATGATGAATAGAACGTACACAGCTTTTCACGACAATTTTTAATTTGCTTGCATTTTATGTCGAAATAAAGGCGCATATATAATTGTTAATAAGATGAAGTGCAATGGTATGTGCAAACGGTATTAAAGCAATATTATCCTTAAATTTTCGCCAGCTTGTAGTTTAGTATACCAAATACTTCTATTGTAAATTTATACACTATGCTCGATGAGAAATGGGACATCGCAATATTTCGTTGCGGGGACATATTCTCTAATAATTTGAAAATTAAATTAAATATATCGCTAACGTTCTGGAAGTTTCAAAATCTTCATTCGTTCTTGAAGTAACGAACTCCGTCCTCTCTCCTCGAAATACATTGTGTAATGAATATGAAGAGGTGCTTGGCTTTACATGGAGTGGCTTATTTATCTACTTTAAGCCTTTACCTGTCGTACGTTTTCATAAAAATAATAAAAATAAATGTTGAAACACACAAAAAACTAACATATACACCTTTAAAGGAAAAAATATTTGTTGTAGACAAATGGACGCAAATCAAAATCGAATATTACGCTATGTACAAGGGGGGGGGGTTCGATAATTACCCGCTCTCGGCAAGAGATGCCGCTACTAAAATTGAAATAACCCTATTTTTCGTAAAAGTAATCTTTGAATGGAAAAAATCGAATATAGAGCAGTTTTTTTTTTGAAAAAGAAAACAAACGATGTGATAAATATGGAACTCACTTAACGTTTTCGGAACTTTACACCTTCGTTATCGACCATAAAATTTTTGATACTTTATTATCGGCTTGTTCATTTTGTGTGTAAACGAGCTACAATGTTGCTACATTTTACGTTGATCCGTTGCGTTGCCATTAATGAATTTAATTTGTACAAACACCAAATGTTTATGGTTTACGATTTTTTTACACCAATCCATATCGCGCCATAATACTACAATGTATGAAAATGTTTGGTGATAAATGTAAAATTGCGCAGATTAAAGAACGTATCTTGAAAATTTAGTACTTAAGCATCTTTAATGCCAAGATGGTCATGTTTGCTAGCCCCCAATTTTTATTATATAACCCCATCAAAAGGTCAAAGACATGCACGAACATATTTCAAAAATTTAATGGGTAATTTTATTCTTTGGATTATTACGAAGAAAAAAAATTAAGCTTGGTATTTTTCTCAGCGCAGTGCATTTTATTTGTACCTATACCAGGAAGAAACAATGCACGGCCGTAATTCGCCGTTAATACGACAGGAATACGCGTATCGTTTGTCGGAGATTGGGGGTATAAAATCAGCGGGAGTTCTATATGCACGATAAAAACCTTTCGCATTTCGGCAATTATGTGCTTGTACACGAAAGAAAAAACGAAGCTTGCAGAGCAACGCTGAAATATCTTAAAATAATCCAATACGAAATGCAAATTTTTGCTATATCTTGTCGGAAAAGATTGGAAGATCGTTGCACTTCGCAGAAAAGGTGACATATTGCTGCATGCAGGAGGAACTTCGCGTGGAGATACCGCTAAACCGAGGTCTTTTTTCTCATTTTAATTAACGACATGTATGTACTGACATAAGTGGAAATAATAACGAAACTAAAACAACCACTGCGTACCTGCTAATGGAAGGAGGAAAAGGTAGAAATAAAAAATGCACTGAGTTAAGACGTGTATAAAATTCGCGACAAGCTCAAAGAGGAATGTTTGCTGTTTGCAGCACATACGCATCGCCATGCACCGTTTGATAATGGAAAAATCGTCATGTAGCTGTTCTAATAGACATTATTAAGGTCTTTCTTGGTCACCTAAGTCATGATATTCTCTGGAGATAAAGTTCGATATTCGAGACAACCATAATAGCTGACCTCAGGGAAGTTCGGTCGGTTGGTAAAAAAACATGAAAAGGTTACAGAAACAAACGAAACTAAAAACAAAATGCAATTTTATTGTATGTACAGGTAAAAAAATAAATAAATAAAAAGTTATTCTGGCCTAATATAACATACTGAACATTATTTTTTTTTTTTCATCGAAAAAACCTCCTTTGCTGTTAATCACCGCTCGAACTATTCTAGGCATTCTTTCGATAAGTTTTGTTAAAACGGATTGTGGAATATTAATCCGTTCATGTTGCAGAATATTCCGTAAATGTTCTTGTGAAGTTGGGCATATTTTTGGGATCCTCCTGTCCAGTTCATCCCACAACAACTGTGTAGGATTCAAATCTGGGCTTTGTGGGGGCCATGTCATTACTTTCAGGGCTGTTCTTCTTGATCCTTTAGATAGTTCTTACACACTAATGCAGTGTGTTTTGGGTCGTTGTCATGCATGAATGTTAAGTTACGGCCTATTATACGCAATCCTGATGGCACTGCATGATTCTGGAGTATTGCAAAATAATTTTCCTTCCTCATTACACCCTGTACTCTGCATAAATCTCCCGTCCCAGCAAAGGAGAAACATCCCCACACAAACACAGAACTACGCCCTTGCTTCACTGTTGGCACAATGCAGTTCGGGAACACTTCTCGGTTTTAGATCTTCGGACATAAACTCGTCGATTTTGCCCAAAACCCTCAAATTTTGACTCGTCACTCCAAAGCACGTGTTTCCAATCATCTAACGACCAATCTAGATGAGAACGGGCCTACTGTAGTAGCCGTTTTGCTTTGTTGCCCCGACGTAATAAAGGTTTTCCAATGGCAATGCGTCCATGAAGGTCCGCTTGTTGAAGTCGACGTTTTACCGTATTCGCCGAAACTTGTTCTTCACGGCCGCGATTGACTTCGGCTGCTATTTGTGGCGCTGTTAATTTTCTATCGCGTTTGCTTAATAATACAATTCTCAAATCTTCAGCTTTTGTTGTTTTCCTAGATGCTCCAGGACGAACACGATTTTCTATAGTTCCAGTTGTCCGATATCGCTTTATGATGTCATTTACTGTTGGACTTCTCGTATTTATTTTTTCAGCAATTTGTCGCCCCGAATATCCTTCTTCAAACAACGTAATAATGCGTGAACGTTTTTCCTACACTGGTAGGCTTGCCACGTGCCATTTTGAAGTAAATTTTCTTAAAACTTTCGCGCAAAAACGACAGATGCAGACCAACACACGTTTAACAGTAAAAGGAAGCAAATTTATATCTTTACGCCCGTGATAAATAAACAAGAGTGATGCCGCGGTATATTTCCTAAATGTATTGTTCGTTAATAATCCCCAAACGACCCGTTTCGAAAGATCGGTACTTCCGAGAAATTCTTGGAATGATAATAAAAGGGACTTTATTGTGGTCGTCGCAATATTTCTACTTTACATAATAATTTATGGCTTTAATCCCTTAGAAAAGAGTGTATGCTTAATATTTTTCTAATTTTATGTATTAATAATTGTATACAGTGTGATGTAATAGATTTTTATTGTATGACCGAACTTCACTGAACGGCAGTGTACGTTACTTGCACTAGTTAGCCCGCTCGAACAATATAAGTCCGCAAATTTGGAATCTGCAAATGTTAAAATAAAACGCTTTCTAGCGTGGCAAATATATAATTTTCTTAATAAAAAAAATATTGTTTTGCTTCCTCCGTATATATATCACAAGTGCATTATCCGTTAGGATGCAATTACACATAACTAAGTCCAGCGTGGAGATATATGGTACGTTAAGAAGCGGGTTGCAAATAAAACGTTATTCGTAGACGTGCAATTACAAAATTTACGGAATATATTTAATTTGATTACAACATAAATTGTCATACGATAGCGGATTTTCGTCGCATGTACATGACGTCTGTAATTAGATAAGTAATTCCAGCAAAAACATCGCAACAGTATGCACTCTAAAAGCAGGAAGTACTCGGAGACAGATTTATAGAGAACCAAGTTGAGTTAATTCTACCAGCGTGTAATGTCTACATCTCTACATAATCTACGTTTTATGTTTGCTATGTTTTGAAGTGAAAAATGGCCAAGTTGGAAAAGCCTCCGCAGCCATTTACCCGCAGCAATCAAGTAGTGTGCGAATGTATCCAATCGAATAGAACGTTAATAAGTATAAAACATTTTCTGGGATGAAATTTTATTTTTAGTGGGATAAAATGCGATCTCTTCGGATTTCTTTGAAAATTAAAAAAAAGATCATTCCTTGCAAACGGGAGTTAATCTGATTACCAAATTTTGGGAATTGTTTGAGGAATTTTTCTTTTAAATTGCTTGAGAAAACAATTATCTTCCTTCCATGCACCAGACGGACACGCTGTGTTTAATACGCAGGACAAAGAACATGGACAGGCACAAATACAAGTTAATACAAGACAAACATAAATAATCATAATCAGTGAAAATACAATAAGAAAGATTTTTCGGAAATTTACAGGGTTTACGTCACAATAATCTTTATTCTAAATCGATCAGGAACGGAATTATCTTCTACGCACACACTACAGGTGGACGCCTTATATTGCAACGGATCTTTGTAAATGAAGCAATTGCTGTACAAAGTTCTCAAATTTTTTCTTCGCAATATTGTAATGATTACCTGTAATTAATATGTTAAAATGAAGTATAAAAATACTTATTTTGGCGTTTCACATAGTTCCATCTTCAATATTTTCTTCCAAATTTAAACAACCCTTTCTTATATATCTAACTTACAAGGGAATACCCTGAGGTGTTACTCATCGATTAGATTAAAACTGAAGCAGATTTGTCGGACCCACCCACAACGCCGCTTTCCGTAGGTGAAATATCGATAATTTTCTGTTTATCCGTTATTACGAATAAAAGACAGATCGGGCTAATTTGATAGACAGATAGATGACGAAATATACGCACAAATAATCCCTGGGAAATACCATTTACTCGAATATACATTCTTGCTGCCCCCTAAGTAACCCGGTAAAAAAATTAAAGGTTACTTGTGCAAAGTGGGCCAAATTCGATACTTTTAATAGAATGACGAATCTTTCAAATGAAGAAAAACAAATAACTTAAAAATTGTTTAAATAAAATATCAAGTGTGTTATATCATTCTAAAGGTAATTTTATATGCTTTTCAATAGCGTAAAAATATATAGGGTGTTCCATATAAAAAAACACAAGTATTGATAATATCTCAGGAAAAAATAGGAGTTTAAAAAAAGAAAAAAATAGAGCATAGGATTCTGCGTTAAAAAGCGCCCTAATATAGTTTTTATATAAATCAAGCATTTTGACAAATAAAAAAGTTACAAGGGTTTCTAAAAATTGCACATTTTACAAAAACCCTCTGTATCTCTTATGTTAAGGAAGATATAAAAATAATGATTTCACCAATCGATTTCTCTTTAAAATCGAGCTCCAGAAGCTTAAGTCAGTTTTTGTCTAATTCCTTTGGAAATACAAGTTCCCTATTAAAAGTATCGAATTTGGCCCACCTTGTACAGCATACGATAAATCCAAATAATTTTAATAATCTTGTATAATATGGATTTCATTTTATTCATTCATTTTGAATTTACTGCGCAATATTTTGCGGTGGAAAGCAGCAATGCTGCACGTTAATCCAGATAACATTATCCGTTTGCTAATAATTGCATATATAAAAGGAAAAACAATTGGCTAGAAGTGATTCGCGTGAAATAGAGTTACGCGATGCAACAACAGATACAACTGATATAAGCGTTCGGGTAACTTTGTGTTCGAAACAGACAATGGATTTGAGTTTGAAGATATGCTTTGTCCACGCGCTACGGAGATTGCAGAAGTGAGATCTGCGGACTCTAGTTTAGAAAATTTGGCGAAGAATGTGAAGAAAATGCGGACTGGAAGATGCTGATATAGATCCCGATTATAAGAGGAAGACATTGAAATTTGAAAATCTGGCAAACAAATAAGACGATCGCTAGCTTCTGCGGAATCCAAATTTAAAAAAAGTAAAAATGCAAACGTGAGATTCCGCTGAAAGTGGCGTTTTACAACATTCGGTGGATAAAGCAATTTTCAATGTGATTGGTGAGTGGCACTACAATGTATTCATCTTCTAACGCTATTATTTTTCATTAACATTCATATTCCGAGAAAGAAAAGGTTGCAATGGAAATATTCATTAACTTCTCCTCAAAATGCAGTCTTTTTCGAATTTGTATAAACATTTCTTTAATAATTGGATCTCAAAAAAATGCCGCTTAACGATCGCTTATAAATGTATATTTTTTTAAATATAATCACATTTCCTGCGGCAGTACCATTAACCTTAATGTAACACATTAAAAGAGCGCATATAACTGCCAAATATATACCGCCAAAAGCTATAATTTTAGTTAAAAATGTATAGATCCCTCCAAAAGTTATTCCAATGTCTGCTGACTTAATGTCTGTATGTAAATCTACAAATATGCACCTAATGTTTATTGGAAATTGGATGATCACGTATCTTTTCTACGACTACAATTATAATAATCTATTTTTTATGTATATATTTATATATTAATTTCATGAAAATTGCTAAAAAAAATATTAATAATAATTTTTTTATTTTTTATGTTGTGAAATATTGAAGAATAAATCTTCTAAAAAAAATTAAAAATTTATAATATGCTGTATCCTGAAAACTAAAGCTTTATGGGCATTAGTGTACAAAACTGCTGTTGTGTGTAAGGATAATAATGCGAGATTCATCATTTCATCAAGGTTTTTATTGAAAAAATACGATTTATGCAAACATTATACGTACACAACATACAACAACAAAACTTTGGCCGTATGTGCTCTATAACAACATGCTAAAGATTTTATTTCGCCGGTAACATTCTCGTCGTTAGTTTAAATCGAACATCGTGCTTATTTTTTAATTTTTTAATTAGTGAAGACGCTCTGCGTCCGAGACTGATTACTCATTAGAAGCTTGGCATTCTTTTATGAGGAACTATCAACGTTTTCCACCTCAGGCTTTATATCTACATGTCAATTAATTTTACTCGTGAACCTAATAAATACACATCAAACTTTGAATGCATTTGCATATTTGTCCTGGCAAAAAGGCCCCTCTTAAAAGAAAAACGTAAATAGAGAAACGCTACGATAATGAGTATAAACGTATAAAAGCATCAGTAAACGTTTCCTTCAGCTGTTCCGTTTTTCTTGTTTTTCGATTAGGAGGGTAGATAAGAACGTTGGCTACAACGAAAAATAGAAAACTACCTTACATCGAAGATAATGAGAATATGTAACGAAGTCAAATGCAAAATTTCGAATAAGCCCCGAGAGCCAACTGAACGCGAACAGCCTTGGTAAAGCCGCGCGCCTTTGCAAGTTCCAACCGGGCAAGGTCGTAGACGACTACGGCGAAGTTCGGGTCACGGCACACTAGATGGCCACGATCCGGTTATTCAACCGCGCCATATGCAATAAACAAATCCGATCGCACCTTGCCGCCTTGATCTTGATGTACTCGTGCGGTCCAAAACGAGGTATCCATGCACACGCAGAGTCCCTGGCACATCACCAATGCGAAAAGAAAAATCTTCGCTTTCGTTCCGTTGTGCTTATTCCCATTCGCGTACCTTCTTACGTCCAATAAGTTATTGTTAAAATTCCCCAACAGGGTTCGACCGTTATAAACCTGACCCCGTTTACGGTTTTTTATATTATCCTTATCTATCATCGCGGTTCGTGGGTTTTTTAAACGTTTCCTGCATCAGCAGAAGTATCACAAATATTTAATTAATATCACGTTCAATTTTTACGACGATAAACGTCCATTAGCGCTGATTATGATGAGATATTAATTATCCGAGGATTGTTGAGGTTGCTCGCAAAAAAGTCGATAAGCGTCGAGAGCTTTTTAAAATATAATCGGATTGGAACGACTTACAATTAAATCGAAACGGTTAAGTGTATAAACCGTTCCTTTACACCAGTTATGGAGAAATGGGTGAATTATATACAGGATCCCTTCACTTAATTTTGATTTGGATATCAAAGATGTCATATATACCTGCTTATTTTCTCTCTAATTAGATAATAATTAATAATAATTTAGAATAAGGTAAAAGGAAAATTGATTTGATAATAATCTACGTATATAGAAAAGGGGACCAGAACAGTATTTAATTTTTTCCTTATAACATATGTTATCAAAATGTTGGGACACTTGCGCTAACGGTTTTTACAAATAAGAGGACATCATTAATCACGGAAATCCACGAAAGGATCCCAAGTAGTTGGAATTATCGCAATTACACGAGGATTTGGATCAAGCGGTGGATGCTGTTTGAACTGGAATGAAACAAGACATCTGGAACCTGTTGCCCGCCCAACTATCCTCAGTGCCCAGAAAGAGGTCACCATTGCGAGGATTTTTGGAAGTAGTAAGACGGCCCTGAAGAAATATCTCGACAAATAAAATATTTCTTGCAGTTTTTTATTTTTTTATAATGCGTGCTTCTCGAAAATTGAAATTTCATCTGAAGCTTTTTTTTTTCATCAGGCACGGTCACATACACTCTAAGCATTTCTTTAGGAATATTTTCCAACGCTATCAATGAAAGGGCTCACCACTAAAACAAAATCTAGTTTGCCAAAATGCAAGCTGACCAAAATTTACAAAATTCGTGTAAAGCATTTTAAGCAATTTTTATAAGTATTGTAATTATTTGCTCCAAATTATGCGAGGAAGGTGTTATTAAGTTATTAATTTCCTTGCTTGCCTATCGCCTTGTGTATAGAAATCAATTTTTTACAAAAAAAAATACGTATGTTGCGAAAATAAAGACGTTATCACAATGTAAAGGTGGTCGTAGAAGATATAAAATAAATCAACCTGAGGAAGGATGAGAAAATTAAAACAAAGTAATGGAAATATTAAACAAAAGCAAATTAATCTCAATGAATGTTAATAAAATTCAAAAGGATATATTCAGCAAAACGTAAAACAGAAATAATTTAAAGGAAGCAACTATACAAGAAAAAAGTTGATATACGTGCACCAAAACGTACAAGTAAAAACCGAGTTGTTGATTCGCAGTTTTGCTCAAAACTGTTTACAATAAATTAAATAGTCCAGTTTTCTTACCTGAACATAATTACACATGCCTCCAAAAACATTGCAAACTACTTAATTAGCATTACTAATAGGAGCGTAAATCATGCGTAATGTATTTACAAAATATGTAATTGAGTATTAATTAAACACCTACAAGGTGTATTGAAACTGGTTCCTGTTTGATTTACGACGTTTTTTCGTTGGATTTAACATACGGATATAATATGCCGAACGTACATCTGGATTGAAATTAACTACTATTGAATATTTTACAATATAAAACATAAAGCAAATAAATATCGTATAAAAGGCATTAATACACCTTGCCGTGTGTTTTTTTTTCCCAATCGAGGTAACTTTTAATGGATTTAGGGTATCGAAATCTTTAAACAAAGCCCTTAATTTGAGAGATATAGGAAAATCAAGAAAATAATGAGAAAATTCTCTAAGGGGTACACCTCTTTGGAAAATCGGACGATTTGACAATTTCGAAAATATTCATTTTGATGGTGATTCCTGATGCAGTTTGACCTGCTTTCTTACAGGGATTACACCATTTTGCGGTATCTTCAATGGTTTTTGAGAAATTTTAGTTTGAATGTCGTTATTTTGTAACAAATTTATTTTGGTAAAAAAGTGGTTGCAATGCGAGTATGAGAACTTGTACAATTTGGAGGTACGGTAGAAAGCAGTATTTAAGACTTTTGTGTCAGAAAAAACAATAATTTCTTTATTTCTACGCCTCAAAGATATTTGACTTGGCCGAAAAAGGCTAAAGATAGAGTTCAGTGTTTCCGAACATTGTAAACCTTATAGCTCGCTTACTGTAGGAGATAGAGAATCGAGGTAACTTTTAATGGATTCAGCGTATCGAAATCTTTAAACGAAGCCCTTAATTTGAGAGATATAGGAAAATCAACCAACCTCGAAAGAAATATTCACTTTAATTTACTAGTTAGCTGGATCTTTTATCCTTTTATACTGCAAATTTTCCAATAGGTACTAAATCTAGAGAACACTAAACAGAGTAAATAAGTGGACTTTAGTAGAAATGTCTTTCGGGTGATATCGCTTAGTTAAAGTTTTACTTGATGTTTCGCTGACCATGCTGTCAACTTTAACAAAAGATTTCTAAAGACAGTCTTTAGAAATCTTCTGAAGAAGCTGACAGCATCGTCAGCGAAACGTCAAGTAAAATTTTAACTACGCGACATCACCCGAAAGACATTTCTACTATGGATTACGGTCATGAAAGTCTGCACTCAACAAGTGGACTTTGATTAGGTGAGTTAACTGGATATGTTTCGATTTCATTCGTCATAGCCCCTCAATTTGAAAAATAACACGATTTCACTTTTGGTGGAGGAACCGGTATGTGAGAGGATTGCATAGAAAGACTGTTGTAATTTGAGACTTCAACTTATTTGTACAAATAAGGATATATCTGATACTTTAGGATGTCAAACTAATTTTGTATAAAATTTCTTCTGGAATTTTTTTATTTAATGGTAAAAACAAGAGATAAAACTATGTAAATTGTAAACGAAGAATTTTTTAATTGAACACCCTGTATATCTTCATTATTTGATTCGTTTTTTTTTCTCTAAACTTTATAAAAAGATAGCAAAAATTATAATTTCTAATATCCTCTTGTATTATTAAATTACCAGTATCCGAAAAGTACCATTTGCACCATTAGCTTCAGCAATAACATTTTTTGATATTATAATATGCACCTGATAATGGTTGCTGGAGTGGCCAGCATAATTTAATATTTTTGTTATGACACTTGTGATAGAATCTGTCTCGAAATTAGCATATTTTTCCGTGTGTTGGTATTTGAACAATATCATTGCATACACATCTTCTTTGCTACTGGCGTGAATTATTTTTTTTTTTAATTTTTTAATTTTTTTTTAAATTTTAATTTTAAACAAGAGGGTTACTGCTGGTCCTCCAGTATTAACCCTTCAAAACTCAATTGTTTATCTTAAGTAATAAAAAAGTTACAGGGCGTACCATTTCCGTTGTCACCTTGCATACATTTCGCCTTTGTTTGGGAGACTAAACGGACTTTGCCAAACCGTTGACTCATCCTGTAGAATAAAGCGTATTGTTAACGTAATAGCTAATTCAACAATAACGCTATCCTCTATTCCATAAAATTATTTAGAACATAACGAATAAGAACAACATGAAACAACCTTGCTCATAGCTCAAAATTTGTTTCGCTGAAAGAAAGCTATCCGAACATTGGAGGTATAGACAATGACTTTGCGAACAGCATTCCATGGCGGGTTCTATGAAATATATTATCTAAAATACAATCTTCAAAAAGCCCGACTGGTAATCATCAAAGATGTGTAATAGTAGAAGTATAGCGGCTCTAAAGGGTTAAAATTAGCCGGTATAATTAGCGTAATTTGCTAATATTACTTACACGCAAGGTTTTTATATCCAAACCGCCCAGAGTTTCTACGAACTTGTTTGCGAATGACACTCGAAACATCTTTTATATCTGACTGAGATCTGCAGTGCAAGTGCCTAAACATTTAACATTTCAGAGCTTTTCTCGTCTTCGCCTGCGGCTTTTCCTAATTCATAAATATTCAAATCATTTATTAATTTGAATAAGGTTTAAAATGAGCAATTAGCATTAACTTAAACCAGCATGAATAATTTCTGCTTAGCAACAGAGAAAAAAAAGCACTATTATAAATATATCTCTGAATAATTTTTCAAAATACGATAACAATCTCCCACAAATAAAAAATTGCGTTTAAATTTTACACTCACTTAAGTGGAGGAATTGCTTCGATTTACGCCTTCAAGCTATATATGCTAAATATAGCAAATAATCGAAAGTTTTGTAATAAATCGTACAAAAACGATTAATGTTCAACCAAAATATTTTTTGGTTTTATTTTAGTAATTACATATTACGAACATTTTCTGTACACATTTGCCATAATGACTCATAAGGCTTCGGCTTTTGCGAAATAAGAGCTATTCATTATCAGGTTGTAAAAATATCAAGTTCTTGGAGATATTATCAGACATCACGTTTCTACGTTTACATTAAAACGAACAATACGCTAATGGAACACATTTCCATTTTTTATATTGAGCCAATATTTTACGACAGAGCGTGCGACCGCCTAATATGAATATGTAAATAGGGTTGCAGGTAATCAGGCGTCACTTATCAAAAATATTTTGGCGCAAGCGTATTTTTGAAAACTTCAGCTATTTGGACGCTTAGTTGCTGTTTAACAGTTATTTGTATCAGTCGAGATTAATGTTTCTGTAAAAACAGAAAGAAGGAATATCGGACAGTCATTTCCTATATTGTTTACGGGGACTCTGCAGTATCATTTGCCATAGTGAAATATGACTGTCGAATAAATTGAGTGTAGTAGCAGAGGCTGCAGACATCTCGAAAGAACACGTTTCCTATATTGTGACTGAAGATTAGGAAATGACTAAAAACGCACTAACATTTCTGTTGAAGTCCTGTTGAAGCAATTTAAGCGAAATAAGTTTTGGCGTCAATCAATAACTGCAGGTGAAACTTGGATTTCACCCGTACAGTCTCGATGAAAAGGCACAGTCGAAACATTGGACTGTGAAGAGTGAATCGACTCCGATAAAGGCAAAGACTGTTCCGTCAGCCAAGAAAGTGTTGAAGATATTTTTTGGGATAGTCATGGAGTTGTCGTAGTCGCCTATCTTGAAAAAAGGATACTACATATTATTACAATTTGACAATCTGAAGGCAGAAATTGTGATAAAACGGTCGCATTTGAAGGAAAGCTTGTAACTACTATTTGGACGGATTAAAGAGATGGGAGCATCGCTGGGAAAACTTACAAGAAGACTATGTTCTTACTTAATGCGACGTTTCGACAATAACTTTCGCCTTTATCAAGCAATAGAACAACCAAATCGGCTGTTTTATTAATTTTGATCCATTAAAATTTTCAGAGCATTTAAACTATTCAAAAATAATACATGCTTCTCTGTTATGCTGGAAACTTTTCAAACTACCCTCGTAGTTCGAGAATAGCAAGTTATGGTTGCCGATGGCACGAGCAGTTTCAAGAAAACCGGGAGAATATGAATCTACACCATAATCGATAACCAGATATCAAGACAAGACACGTTCTAAAATATTTAATGGTAACGAAATAGAAAGTTTGCCAATTTGGTGGCATAACTAGATTAACATACAAGCGCTGCATCCTAATTACACACAAAAATAGGAGTAGGTAACATGTACTTCTTAATAAATTGCTATTAACCGGCAAATTCTAAAGGATCAGACTTTCTTTATCATATCGTATAAATATATTAATTCAAAAAAAGAACATAAAGTTAAAAGTAGGTCGTAAACACTATATTTATATAATGTTTGCGGAGCGAGTCATTTCTGCGGGCTCAAAAAATTGATGATACAGGATGTATTTTTTTTAATGGAACATTGTATATGTTATTGCATTTGTTAAATCCACCTTTCGTTAAGAAGTATTTTTTTTTAATGTTTTAAATTTTTCTTTACTAACATATTGGTGGTCCAAAATCAGCTATTTTATCGTTATAGCGACTTTTGAAACTGAGTGCTACATTTTGCATGCGCCTCTGTCTAATACGTACTTATGGATCATCCCGTGAATCTCAATACAAATTTAAACCATGCCCACCATGGGAGCTCATAACAAGAAAAAAAATCACTTAAAAAATCTCCATTTACAAAGGCACAATTTATGTCAGCAGTAACAGCAGCTTATATTCATATTTAATTTTTTTACTATTTAACATTTAGCTTCTGTAGACCTCAATGTTAAAGGAGTGAATTTTGAATTATAATACATTACATGATCGCTCATCGCACATCCTTATGCTACTTGTACCACAAGATTTTAAAACCTGTCTGAAGTCACATCACGCTTTCCAACAATATTGTTATTGCCTGCAACTAGTTCTCAAAGAAACTATCTATACCCGTTTGAATTCTCTGCGAATGTATATTTTTCTTCCATAAAAGTCTTGGTACATCGCGCAATAATGGTTTTTTAGTTTAACTTTTTCTATTTAGGTGCAATCCTCGAGCGAACAATACATTATTAATTTTATGTCTCGCATTAATGTTACACGAAAGAGAGTGTTTAATGTAAAGATAGCTAGTCTTATTGGTACAAAAAGTAAGCACGGCGATCCTTATGCTCATTCTGCGCCTATAAAATTTCCCAACTCCTGCGTAGGTTTCTTCAAATTCAACTCTATCTTACGAGCACGTATATTATTGCATCTCTACGTGCGCTTGAGGAAACTATAAAGATCTTGACGATAATCGAGCTATTCGCTTCCATATTCCAACATTGCATTCACATTAAGTGCCGTATAAGATAAAGTCGTAGAAGTAAATTATAAATCTGCAAGATAGAAATGGAAAGATACATACGAGGTGTGGCAAATTAAATGCCGGCAAATTAAATGCCGGAATGCAATTTTTAAAAGACAAATGCGTGGGTTTATGTGCTAGTGCCTACTGTTATCTTCAAAAAAAAAAATAAAGACTGGCTTAGAGTTAGACTAAACAAAGCAGACAAAATGGTTTAATTAAAGCTGTGTTCGCATAAGGTAGTGCAAAATTAGTGTAAGAATTCGGTGACGTTCACCTAGGATAGTGCAAAATTAGCGTGGGAATTAGCACGAAATTAGCGGAATATTACATAGTACAAAGGTATGTGCACACGTCAAATATTACCACGCATCGCTACTTTTTATACATGTATATTGTTGAATTTCTATGTCACGATTACTGAAGGAACTGTAAACGAGCAAATCATATATGGTTTGACAAATAAGAAAGAATCACAACTTCTAAAGGTCTCTCTTATTTCAACAGCAGCTCTCATGCGTAAATTGCGCTACCTCCAATAATTCGTTCACACTTTCTCTGTTGGTCAGTCGCGATGGGTAATGACGTAAATGGGAGGGCGCGGACAACGATTCGATTGTCTCGTGGATTTTTCTCGCACATTGTAGGGTACGACGGAAATGCACTAGAAAATCGAATCATTTGACTTAACTTTAAGTTTTGCCCGTCTGGGTTACTGCGTAATTTTTTGGGATTCATCCTCTTACGCTGCAAATCTGTTTCTATACCAGAAGAAAATTGTAAGATGTATGGTTGGGGCAAATAAAGTGCCTGATACAATATGAAACGGCAGTACGGTTGCCCAAACCGATACGTTACGTGCCGAAGGCCTTCAGTGCATGATAATATGAATCTTAATACGATACGTCTGTTTTATTTAGCAAACATTTTAGGAGGAATGCTATGGTGGCCAACAACCATGCGTTCGTAACGTCCGACGCTATGAGCCATAATACTCCGAAAAAAAGGGTTCTCTAAATACTTTGTACAAAATATAATTTTTTAATAAAAAAATTTTAAACCAAGCGTGCAATGCCCACGGCACTAATGCAAACTCGAAGATATTAGATGTAATTTTTTGGTAACGTTGCAACAAATAGGAGTAAATAAATACGAAATATAAATAGGAACAACCTTCTTTAGTTTTAATAAATACTTCTATAAAATTTTCACCTACATAAGAAATAACTACCGAATGGTAAGTAATTAACAATATTTTACAGTACATACAATAACATTCTTTTTTTCATTTACACTTTATATTTCCGTGCATTTTTTGTAATAAATCTTTAGTAAGAAGCCCTTCTTGGAGTTAACGTTTGCGTAATGCATATTCTTATTTACCGTCATATCAGCCTCGGTTGGTTATCGATGTAGATTTCTTAATAAATTATAAATTAATTAAGCAGAATTGTGAATATACGTTTCCCTGAGAAAATAAACCGTTAGTTTTTTCCCATGCCTACACACGCATTTCATAAATAAATAACTTAATTTATAATAATAAGCGGTAGATTTGAATGTGGTAACAAAATTGTCATGTATCGCATAAAATATTATATTCATAATTTAATAACAAAGATAGGTTTATTGTTGTAGTATTGCAATAAATGAGACAAACTCCACTTATCGTAAGTGCCTCTAATATCAACAGATTGTATATAAAGAAAATAATTGTATAAATAAATAAAGTATATAACTCAAACACAAGAATCACAATAAATCACATTTCATCTTAATTTACATGAAAATTCCAGTTATTTCTTTGTTAAATTGTGTGGATAATGAATTGTTTTTATTTGAATTTTCCATCATGGTTGAACCTTAGGCAAAGTAAAGGAGTGACTAGTATTTTGCATTATAGATATTATTTTAGGATCCAGTTAGACTAGATAGTTATATTATTCAGGAAAACACGCTCAAGAGAAAGCGATTTAAAAAGAAAAAACAACTTAGTTTTAGTCTGTTCATAGTATAAGTTTCTGAGTTAGATTTGGCATTTAAAAATTACTCCGTACCTATTTACTTTTACATTTTCTTGAGCATGATTTCGTAACGGCAATTGATAGAATTTTTAGTGAAAGGCATTTATCATGTGCTAAACTACGGACGGCATCGTTCATTCATCGATAAATAAACATATAGGACATGTAGAAAAATAAATAAGTACTACATCTATCCAAATTTTCATGTAAATTAAATATTAACAACAAAGATCAACATTTAGTATACATTCTTGTATGGCTTGCTTACAAATTCAGATTAGACTTTAGCTTCTAACCGGTTGTAATAAATCAAGACCATATATTTAATTTTTATATAAGAAACGAAGCGTAGAATTACAAAAGATTTACAAAATCATATCTCACTAGTATCTGGATGATATTTTCAACAATATCTCGAAGTTTAAATTCTTCAAAATACACCTACGACCTAAAACGATGTATTTTGGTTGGAATAGTGTACGTTCTCACAGTCGATTTACATCTTAGCGTTTAAAATTGTGTGTAAACGTTAGTAACTAGTTTTAATTTAATTTTAATTGTAGAGTTTCTATAACGAGTATTTGAACTTGAAAAACGGAAGATTGCCATTAAAAATAGATCACATTATTAACGATTATCGTTGAGCAAGTAAATGTTTAAATCTTCACGTATGACGCACATAAATAGCAGTGATGATAAATAATTATTATGTATTAAATATAAATCACATAATAAATACATTAACATATATACCTTCAATAAATAATACGGGAAAAGAAAAAAAAATAGACGGAAAAGAATAAAAAAAAATCACAATTTCAGTACTTCAAACCGATCCCCGTTTCTTATCAATCAGAATTCTTTTCTTGCTCTAATACCTGCTGAAGCGCTTTTTGGAACTGTTCTAGAGATGTATTTAGAGATAAACGAAGGCCTTTACTAACTGGCACTAAAGGGAATTCTGGCTTAGTGTAATCGTTATCACTACACCAATTTTTTAAACGTTGATACATTTTGCCCCCTTTTTCCGAAAAATGCGCGTATATTTCCTGTTTAAAAATTTCCGGCGGAGATAGTAGCATAGCTGTCGTTGATTGTACCAGCTTAAGAATAACCAACTCGTTGTACGTTCGAGAATTTTCGTATCCCTGTTGAGATTCGGCTTGCTTTTCGTAGCCGGCTTCATTGTAATAAGGCTCGGAAACTAATATTAGACCTTGAATTGACACGATCAGTTGGAGGAGAGTACTGTTCGGTCCCCAAACTTCGGTACCTCGTCCCGTCCATGTTCCCAGTAAAGAGACACACACTCTTCCTTCAACGTAAAGGTTGGGATTCAGCCTTTCAGAGCTGTAACTTATATAGTGACAAACAGGTGGCGATCGGGGATAATCCGGACTTAATTGGAGATCGAATAGAAACAGACCGTCCTCGTAAGGTGTCTTGTTTGGGCCTCGAATCATAACGGACAACAAATCCAATCGGTTGGAATACGAACGTACCCATACGCCAGGCGGTAGTGATTCTCTCAATAATTTACATTCTTTCTGCACAGCCTTGAAGAAACGCATTTTGTCTGTCGGTTCGAATTCTTTACAGAAGAATCGATGAGTAGGTGACGCCTCTTCCAAAATGGAGTAACCTATTTCTTTTTCCGAGGGCGTAGTCGAATCGTCTTCATCGAATTTCGGCGGACTAAGTGTGGTGAACGAGTCATCAGGCGTAGTAGGGAAGCTGGGAACTGGCGTAGACGTCGAGGGCGTGACGTTGCTTTCAGATGCTTTCGTCATAACTGAGAGTGCTTGAGTTCCACCAATTCGAGAAATGATCTCTGCGTAAGCAAGATCCATGCGAGCTTTAAGCATTGACAAGAGTTCTACGCACAGGTTGTCGTGAGGCATCAACATCGACTCCGAATCTGGCGTTAATGGTGTTGATGGCTCTGCCACATCTATAATATAAACAAGACAACAGTTAAAATACAAATATGCTAAACTTTCTATACAGGCGTCCGGAATTGTAAAATTGCGCCTGTTGTGCAAGTGCTAGGGTTGGAAAGGATTCATATATAAGCGCCAGTCTCACTTTTCATGTTACCCTACACACATCCCAATCGCATATCGCACGTGCTAGAGTTGAATAAGTAATTAATTGCAATATTGCCGCATATTAAATTCTTAATTTAAAAAAAAATTTACACCTTCAGAAGGTTCAAACACTGCATTAATTAATTAAATACACAGTGGTCCAGAAAGCAATGAAATCTGGCATGTTAAACATTTCCTAACTTTACAACATGGATAGAAAATTTTCAGTTTTTAGCCGCGTAACGTTTTTAGAATAGGATGGTTTCATGTGAAGTTGATATCAACAGGTATAGACTTAACAGTGGATGTAGTACCTAAGTACGAGATAATTTCTTTCCCGAGCAATAATTATTATTATAATTGGGAAATGTCTTTTACGAATGCGTAACGTTCTGGTGTTAACGTAACAAAGGCACACGGTTATCGTGAAATAAAGTTTTAAATGGGTGTTTTTTCTTACCTCCGGCTTCTTTCCCGCTTTCTTTACAGCTTTCAATTTGTGCATTTATTTTATGTTCCAATTTAACAACTTTATTAATATTTTCTTTTTCAGCAGCTTTCGCTTTTGCTGTGGACGAACATTGGCCGTCAATAGAAAACAGTCTTCCTCTCAGTTCAACACCCCAACCTTTCGCTCGTTCCTTAACTTGTGCCATAAGAGCCTACAATGCAATTCCAATATTAACTTTATCAGGATAAAACATGCTATGTGAAGATACGGCAAGTGATTTAACCACGGCAAAATTTTTAAAAATCACTTGAAAAGGTGGAACCGAGTTGAGAAAATTTCCGCTCTATAAGTTTTTACAACTTTCGCAGAGGATTGTCTCAACAAGGTCTCGTCGAGTTCGCTTCTGTTTTTGCGCATATCAGTTTACAATTTCTCGTCGGTACCACAAATTCCAAAGTGGACGCGTCCGTCTCAACCGCGACCTCAGGACAGCACCATCAAAGATAGCAGTCAGATTGTTGCCGTGCGCTAACTGATAAAAGAAGATCGACATGTGGCATATCGCGAGATTGAGATATTCTTGACATTTCAGAGCCTTCATTTCAAAAAATTCTAAGAGTTAGTTTTTCGTCGATACATCTTTTAATCGAAGAACAAAAGCCAGCTTGCACTAATTGGAGCCAAAAAGCTTCGAGTCGGTTGAATAACGAAAGCTCAGAAAATGTTTATAGTATCGTGATGGTGTGGATTTATTCCTACAAACCCAAAACCAAACGTCAATCCGCAGTGTGGGTGTTTCAAGGTGAGGAGAAGAGACTAAGTTAGAAGTTATTTGTTCTCGAAGCGTGCCGAAGAAAATGGTCACGCAATTCCCTAAAATCAAGAATGTCGATGCCGTGTCGAACATTTTGTGTGTTTCTGATGATTGTCATAACTGCTCTAATAGTTGAGTTGAAAAAACGAAAAAGTATATCGATCTTTGTGAAGAATACTTTGAAAGAGAAAAAGCACTTTAAGTCTATCTACTGCTTGCTATTATGACTACATGCAAAACCAGAAGGCAACCTTCGTAATTCTTCTGTGTAAATAGAGGAAAAACCAAAATTTTATTTTAAATAAGTAGCGGAAATTTTTAATTATTGTTTCTATAAAATGTCCTCAATATATACCGCGATAGCTTTAAACAGAATGTTCTTCCGTTCCAATGTATCTGTTGATAAACGATTTAAATTAAAACTAAAATACATAGAACAACAAACCTGATAATGTCTACTTTTTAAACTGAAGAATGAAGTGTCCAATAATTTATCTAGATAGCTGGAATTATCGTAGACCATTAAAAGATCGCGTAAAAACTGAAAACAATATCCGTAAGCCAAGCCATTTTCGTAAAAACCTTACACTTACTGCAAAACTCTCCCTGATATTATGCTGCCGAAATGCTTCCTTTAAGTACATTATTCTGTTACGGACGAAATCTAAACGAGCTGCCATATTCTGTAGCGTGGTTTCATCGGTTATATCACCTGCTATCGACTCTATACTCTCCGTTTCCCAAGACACTTGCGACCTATCGTCATTATCATCATAAGAATAATCGTAGTCTGCTGTCTCAGGAAGAAGTTCGATGTGCTGGGGCCAACAATTTTCAGTTGTCTTATCTATCCATAAAACTGATACGTATCCCTATAATTGAAAAAAATTTCATTTTAGAATAATTACATACTACATACTAAGTTTTTGTCGTGTTACACGACTGCTAAGTAATACTAATATGTTAATCTAGACCTTTGACAGTGACCCAATAATATATTTTTTTTATTTTTGAAGTCTATACCTCAGGACAACTATCTATCACATAGCCAAGTTTATTTTCTTCTGTAGACTTTCTTTTCACAATACTTCCAGGACGGAATCCAAATTTTGAATGGTTCTTCAGATCATACACACTTATTTCATTGCTACATGCCAGTTCTGGTTTCTCTTCAGCTTCCAAATACGTGAACCATTTCACCTAATATAAAAATGAAAAGATAATTTGTCGTATAGGACAAATTTATATATGTATTACCATTGCGGTTCTTTCTAAATAATTGACACTTTGTACAGCACCATACTTATCCGTGTCTTCTTTTTCTGTTGCCATAATCACCCATTCACCGGGGAAAAATTCATGGTCATCTAGCGATATTGAATAATACAATTGAGTGGTAGGTATATCCTTTTCTTCAGTTCCATCTTGCCAAACTATCGTTGCTTTAGATTCCATACAGAGAATCTAGGAACAGAATAATAAGAACATTCAACAACATGGTGAGCTGAATACATTAATAATTCCTGTTTTCTAAAAGGAATTATTTTAAAAATCACTATCATTTTGAACCTTACTGTAAATAATGTAAACAATATATTTTTCTTAAAAATACAATATAAAAAGCATTAGACTAAACAACATTTCTGTAATATATAGTTTTATAGGTCTTAAACATGCGAACCTCTACTGCTAAAGTATGACCTGGCACTAGATCTTTAGGTTTTGGCGGATAGTAACACTTAGCACGAGCAGTACAGGATGTATTACTACATGAACTGCCATTATCTGACATTTCTTCAGCTTCCTCAGTCCACCAATCTTCATCGGGTTCGTCACTGGGAACAGATGTGGGAGGAAGTAGCGACGAACTTCGTACCTTTGTAGGTCTGTACAAAGGATTTTTTATTTAATGTATTTAGGGAAACAGCAAATGATTAGGATACCTTCTATTGTTTCGATTTACTACGTGTAAAACTTTCTGCGAGTCAGATCGGTGGAGTGCTGATTGTTTACGGATCCAGTCACGTTTTCTTGTTAGTGTATCGGTTACTGATATCCTTAACAGCCTGCGTTCCGCTAATTCTAAATAGCAGTTTTCTAATGGTTCGAGAATTTTCAGTCTGTAGTAAAAGCATATAAAGACTTTAGTATTATTGTTTATTGTAAATGCAGTTTTAGAAAAGGGGCCATGCGAATACTATTTAAAGGTGAATCTTATTACGAAACTTTTACACTATTAAATTAGGTTGTGTTACTTAATAACACTCGGTTGCAAATTAAGTTTCAACTTGAATTTGATTAGTTTCACATTATATAACACAAACATATTTAAAAATACATACCTTTTTATATCGATCGTTTTGATTTCACTAAACGTTACGCAGTCGCTTGTCGGGCAATCGTTCCATGCTACTTCGATACCAGCTGGTTCCACTTTCTGAACTGTAAATCTCTGTCTTGATTGCATGTTCCTTTTCATGGTCTTTGACTTTACTACCCAATGTGGTTGTTCTAAATAATAAGGCGTACACATCTAAAAACGCAAAAAAATCAGTAATATTATCCTTGATTAATTGGAAAAATAAAAAATATACTATTTCTTGTCCCGGATAAAATAATTCAAAGAAACCTCTATTTCTTTTTGATAGCCAATAATCTTCTATGTCATGGTTGATACTTGACAATACTGAAACGGATGACCCACATTTTGATCTCATAGTTACCATCTGGTCAAAGCTCTAGGAAGACCAAGCATTGTACTGCTTTTGCTAACATGGTTGATTTATTTTACTTACTTGTATACGACCATATTTTTTATCAAGACAAACAGCTGAATTAACGTCATACGGGGAGACGTTAGTAAGTCTATCGCTAGATACTCTTTCAACGATTTTATCTGTCCCAACGATTTGAACAGTAGCGAATTGCTTCAATTCCTTGCAATATCCTCTCTGGGTTTCTTTACCGTTCTCTAAACGCCTTACGATATCACCAGGTATTATATTTCTGCTCATCAATTTAACTTTACTCTGCCTCCATACTTGTTCTCGCGAATTATTCACCCACCATACGCGAATTTGCCCCTTCTGCAAGGCATGGTGTTCATCATCGGACTCCGTAGATCCTTCGTAACTATCCACGACAACACCGAATGTGATACGTTTCTGCTTATCGAAACGGTAAACGATATCGTTGGAATAAAATTCTTTTACCTCGTCGACTACCGACATCTCCTATGATTTTGCTTCAGTCAAAAATGACTCATAAAATGAGACTTGCGATTTTGGAAAATTAAATGCCAAACGCCATTTTTTAGCGACCAATACGAACGTGTTTTTTTGACTTTTTTTCCATGCGCACGTCTTTTAAAATTTATAACGGTTATGTTCTACCAATCTAAATAAGACAAATTTCACCAAACAACAATGAATTTTAATACAAAAAAACAGTTACTTGACATAGATGTAATTCTAATTATTAACAATTATGTAAATTACATTAAGTTTTATTGGTTTTGGTAGCAGGCTAGAACTCATTTTCTTCTGTACGTAGCGTCAAAAGTTAGTTTTGTACGTTTGTGTTTACCTATTTACCTTAAATAACGATAGCAAGGACTGTGGCGTAGTATAGACAAACAACACAGAAGTATCGGCAACCTCCTACGTATGCTTCGATTCGCGCAACACACTTAAAAATCTTCTCGGTAATCCTAAAGATAAACCGAAAATGGGAGAAAGGTCGCGTATTTATAAAATTGAATGTAGTCACTGTAATAAAGCCTATATTGGTCAAACGAAAAGAGCGATAGAAACCTAGTTTCTATCGCTTCAAAGAGCATATAAGAAATTGTCGCTACGGCAGATTGGACGCGTCGAGTGTAGCACAACATATAAATGAAACCGGGCATAGTATTAAATTAGAAGACTTAAAATTGATTAAAAACGTAACGTCGCCGCGAGAATTAGATGCGTACGAGACAGTTTACATAAAAAGTAATAAGAACCTGATGAACGGAGAAAACAGACCGTTGTCGTACTCTGTCCTTTTTGACCTTTTGCAGTAGGCTGGCACTCGTTTATATTTCGGGTCATAAAAGAGATCTTGCCGTCTATCCGGCCGTGTTTTTCGCATGTCGTAGTTTAAGACGCGTAGAGGGTAGAATAGGCACTTGTAAAATACAATATTTCTTCTCGGAAGAAGGGATAGTTCATGCATGTTATTTTTCGCACGTCGTAGCTTCAAGGCGTGCAGGAGGTAGAAATAGGCACTTGTAAAGAATATCTGTTCTAAGAAGTAGGGATAGTACATGCATGTTTAGTTTTAGAAAAAGTTTTTTCTCGCATCATTCGGTCGCCGGTTGATGATGAGGACCATTCGTGTCCTCGAAACGGCCGTCCCGGATTATTTATTATATTACTATATAATTAATTAAACTTGCGTGGTGCGGAGGGTGCCGATACTTATATGTTGTTTACCATAATTTAAGCTTGTTACAATTTTGATCTTGTGTTATGCATTCTTGTCAAGTCCGTCAGTCACAATTTTTTCATGAATTGAGCTTTAAATTGAGGTAGGCTTAATTAATAGGTGTGAATGAACATAAAACCAATTTAATCTACATTTCAGAAGCAATTGAAATTCCCGCCGTAGCGTCATATTGCCAAAATGATCAGACTATCGCTCTACGAGATGGGTTTAGTTTAGTGACTTCGCCATTTTACTAGGGACATTGCGTGCTATGAAATTAGGTTGGCTATGATAGTAGCAAATTCGAGTAAATTGTTTTGATCACAGCTTCCTAGTTTTGCAAATTCGAAAAATGGATGACAGCTCCCGTTTTGATGACACTTTATTTGCAATACTAAGAGACTGCAAAACGCTGCCTACATTTTTAGATACGATCTTCGGTTTTTTAAATAGACGGTAGGTAATAGTTATAACATAACCTACTTTTTCAACATCTAATATTTGGACAGGACAGACTTTTACGTAACTGCAAAAGAACACAACTCTGTAGTCGGATTACCTCAAGGATTAGCCGAAAGACTAGTCAGGAATACATTTTATAAATGGAAACCGAAGGATCTCAGTATAGAAACCAACGTACCAGAAGCTGTAACCGAAACAATCATAGAAACAACTATCGAAGATATAACCACCGATCTAGATAACACTTGCGTTGAATCCATATCGGAAACAATCGAACAGAAAGAAGCAGGTTTTACTTCTTCCGAATGTTACAACGGAGCTCTATACGATAATTATTCATGGTCACAAACTATATCTGAAGTTGATGTTATTGTTAAAGTTCCTTCGAATATTACTACGAAGAACTTGGCGGTCACCATCCAAACACAGAAGATCTCGATAAGATTGAAAAATAATAACTCCGTGATTCTAGAAGGTGATTTATGTCAGAAATGTAAACATACAGATGCAATTTGGTCTTTAGATAAAGAGAAACTAGAAATACACCTGGAAAAAACGTACGAGATGTGGTGGGATTGCTTTTTACAGAGCGAACCCAAATTAGACCTCGCGAAACTAGATTGCTCTCGTCCATTTGAAGATTTGCCCGATGAAGCCCAAGCAAAAATACAGGAACTAACTTGGAACCAAGAAAGAAAACGATTAGGATTACCAACTAGCGATGAAATAAAAATGCACGAAAAGTTGAAGAAAGCGTGGAATGCGGAGGGATCTCCTTTTAAAGATCCTTATGATCCAAATGCGGTGATTTTTAATTAAGTTTTCACGGGCCAACTAAGCTAACTATTTTAAAAGAAGAAATTTTAATCATCATTTTAACTTGTAAAAACAAAGATTTTATTTCTACACTTATATTGTGGCTTTTTAAATAAATATTTCTATTTTATAATAACCTTTAAAACTACCTATATTATTAATATTTTATTAGAAGCAATAACATGTACGAGATATTGCACAGTGCGATGCTTTAACAATTTAGCAGGACAAAGAACAGACGAATTTTTATATATTGTGAGGCAATTAATACTTTTATAATAAATTCAATTTACAAAGGGGGCGCATTTAGATTATTCATCCTGTATATTGTGTTGTCTAAAGAATTACATAAAACCAAAATAATCATGGATAAAATGAAAGGAGGCGACTAAATCTCTTAATTATATTTATATTCGGGAAATTCACATATCATCAGTCCCCGATACTTTTAACTAAATTATAAGCCCATTCGTTATTATACTGCTAAATATTTTTCTGCAAATTTGTTGTAGTTAACACGTCGCGTTCGAAAAAAAAAACAAGAAAAATACTCATTCTTACTCCAAAAAAAAATTATTTTTTTTATTTATAAGATTTTATTGATGATGAAGAACATATTTTATTCTTAGTTTAAGTAATCTCTATTTCGGTGGAAGCTGAAAAAGTACCGAATACTTTACTGCGTCGGGAGTGGTTACTTTAGATATGGGCGAGGAACAACAGAGATATAAGGCAAGCAACAAACACTGTGGCTCTGTGGTTCAAAGACTAGATAATATTGCAGAAAATACATTAATTCAATTAGTCAAAAATCGACACTTAGAGTGGATCTCTTTGGCGCTGGATGAGTCAAAATGTTCAGGTACAGGCTTTACATTTGGAGAATAGATAAACATTATAAAGTGCGTGAAAACTTCTTATATTTAGTACTTGAAAATATTTCCGAGAAAAACAATTTTCAATGGAAAAACTTGATGTATATCTCCAGTGATGGTCCGTGGAAAAGATCAGCGTGTCGTTGCTCTCGTAACGAAGGCCGTTGAAAATGACGGTGGACTTTGTACGGAAAATGCTTGGATATGTTAGAAGTTGACCTTTCGATCAGTCATCGTCAATTCCGCTAGTTTATTGAAGAGATTGGAGAAAATGATTTACGGTATTGCACTGCGGTTCATTAGCTAGCTGCAGAAACGTTCTAAGGCAATAATCGAAATTTTCATGAATTTATTACCAACGCCACCCTCCCTAGTATTAGAAACTGGCTTCTTTTAAATAATGATAGCAGGGACTGTGGCGTAGTATGGTTCGAGGACACCAATGGCCCTCATCATCAACCGGTGACCGAATGATGACCGGTTGATGATGAGGACTATTCGTGTCCTTGAAACGGCCGTCCCGGACTATTTATTATATTACTATATAATAAATTAAACTTGTGTGGTGCGGAGGGTGCCGATACTTATGTGTTGTTGGCTTCTTTTACCCAAATATCTTTGGGGCGTAGAAATAAGGAAATTATTATTAGTTTTTTAACACAAAAGTCTTAAATACTGCTTTCTACCGAACCTCCAAATTGTACAAGTTCTCATATTCGCATTGCAACTACTTTTTTGAAGGAAAATGTTAATTATTACACATACCATGTGGTGATATTACTAGCGATGCCGTTTGTATTATAGAACCAAATTGATATTTTTTATTAAATTTATTTTGAGTAAGGTTCGAAGGGGTTGTAAGTGATTTTGCAATAAATTTATGATGTTTCTTGAACGATATTTATCTACCAAATTTACCAAAATAATAACATTCAAAAATATTTGCCTAAAAAAAAAGCCAAAAAAAGGGAGGAATGTGTGTTGAGTATTATTATATCAATCTGAATTCACTAATGATGATAGTATTTGGAAATAATTAAAAAAATATTTCAAGTATTCAAGTGTTGCTTAGGCAACTACAGATGCCCGAATATTTTACGCAAGCAACTTTCACAAATCTTTTACAGGTGAAGTATGCAACAGGTTCTTCGCCTTGCTTTGGCAAGGTTCCACTTACGAGTAGTCATTAGTCTATAAAGTGGGTCCCACTTTGCTAACATACGATCATGACAAGAGACGGATAGTGCAAAGTTTTTTCTTTTCATTTTCCGCGTTAACACTCAGTGAATTGCTGTTTCTATCTTAACTTTTGCTCGCGAAAAAGTGTTCCGCAGTGATCAAATAAGCAATCTGTGTTTCGTCTCGTTATCTGTGCTTTTTTAAAGATCACTCAAGAACGATGCCGTGCTCAGCAGTAACTTTAAGTTTAGCCACTATTACCTCCATCATAGCAGTTGCTTTGTTAACTATTGCTTTTGCAACAGATAACTGGCTGTACATAGACGTGAAAAGAACAAATATTCAGGTAAGAAATTTGCGTAGGGAATATGTTTATTGAGCAAAATAAATTAGTTGTAACAAATATCGTGAAGTGCGTGGATGTAAATTTCACAACTAATAAGTTTACAAAAAGTCAACCTAACCTGTACCGGAAGCCAAACAGAAAGTGCAAAAGCACATATTTATGCGGTTACTTCACTAATAAACACAATATTAAATGTTATTATTATTATTTATTTATTATTTAGCTATATTCCGTGTATATAATGAAATCAAACCATTTCTTTGTATTTGATTTTATTTAAACGAGTGGCGTCGTTTCCTGACGTAGCATTGAAGTTCCCACATATTTCTCCTTTTCTACGTAAAACCTCAGAAATATCTACCACAAAATCTAAATATCCACATAATTAAATTAATATGAATTATTTTTGTCAATTTTATGCGTTTGCAAATTCTATTAAAGCAATTCAGTTATTGATTTGAGAGCATTATCGATTAAATAAAATTGATGAGTTGCTCTCGCATTAATCCCTTGCTAGTGAAGCCCATATGACACGATTTTCATTAGTAGCTTCAAACAGGAAGTTTAACATCCGTATAAGAGAGAAGAACAACTTCAGCAGCTGGAAATTTATATTTTTGCTATTATTTAAACAACTCATAATACGGTTAATGAAACTGTTAGTTTTAATCACACAATTGTAGCAACCAACATACATTCACGACCTGGAAGAATTTTCGTCGCGAATTGCTCTAGAATGTCAATGAAATTAACAGTAATAAATATACAGCGTGAATAATTTTTGTTTAAATGCGTCTTCGAGTTTGAACACATGCTGTATAGGGGTAGGTACTATTCCTGGGGAGAACGGAACATATTTTGGTTTGTTAAGAGTTTTCTATACATGTCATGTTGCTTAATTGCCCCCAGACATAACCATGACTGCATTTGTCCCAAATTGCCTCAGTTCGTATATGTATATGGGGCAATTTCGGCTAGAGATAATATTGAAAGAAAATTCAGTAACAAATTAATTTTTTATATTTTTATTATATTCACTGCGCATCATTTAAGATCACTGAAATCCAATAAAATACTTATTTCTTGATGTTCCTGCAATACTTTCCAGGTGGAAATAATTTAATAATGCAGCTATAACAGCTTATATTTCCAATACTACTGGATATCTTAAAGCGTTTGCTCGCATAATATCCAATCGTTTTCTTGGGTATAAACTTAATCAATATAAAGTGACAGCACAACGGGTTACATTACTAAGCTTCGTCCTGTTTCCAAATTGTTTATTTTCGCCTGTTTTTTTTATCTTTTCTGGAGTTTCTGTGTATATTTTAAAACAACCTTCATTTGATTCAATAGACATTACTCCAATTCTCTTTTGATGTTCTTACTTATACGTACTTGTGTATCTTCATTTTATTTTGTTTCTGAGACGTCTGGGATAGGTTAATCAGTGGCCGATGCCCTCAGGAAATTATCAAAATTTGAGCCGAGAACTAGTTTTAGCAAAAGCTTTGAATATATTATAGGATGTAAGCGATTGATAATAAGGTTCGCGAAGCACTCTCGGAAAAATATTTGTTTTTATATTTCACCCAACATTTGTAGTGAGGTCGTCTTATTTTAAACGGTCCTTCAGTTCTAGGTGAAGGACGTCTTTTTTTACCTCACTATATAGTGAGTCAAATCTTGAGAAAGTAAACTAAAAATATTTAGCTGAGATCTGTGCGCGATATTAAAAAAACAATAGCACCTACACTGATGGAAAGGTTTCTTTCGTTAAAGCAGTATACTTTACCTCAAAGAAATTGAAGTTTTCAATAGAATTAAATAAATATTTCTTAATCACAAAGAAATACTTCTTTTATTACTACATTAAAAATTTCTTTGAATAGAAGAGAAATTAGCTTTATTCGGCGATATTTTCAGTGTAAAATATTATGCCTTTCATTTAAATTTATTTATTTATTTAATAACCAGGATTCTTTATAGGGAACAAATATTTCCTTGAATCAAAAGAATAATTTAGTGGTAACAAGATTACTCCCGCACATATGTTCATTTTAGTAAGCCTAGATTATCGCTTTCTTAGCGGTTACATATATAATGCTTTTCAATTTTCAAGGAAAGCAATTGTACTTTGAGTAAAAGCACATTTTCTTTCATTAGAAATGCGTTTTTCCGAGTGTAAAAAATATTGCATTGAAACAAAAAAATATGCTTAAAAAATAGTTTCTTTAGTTTAAAGAATCCTTTCTATCACTGTATGCTTCTTTATTTTCATATTTGCACCAAGAATTTTGTAAGAATTCCGTATGTCTTATAGATGCTGCATGAGGTACTCCAACCTTTGAGGTAAAATTGTAAAATTGCGCCTATTGCGTAGACCGCAAGAAACTCCTATTTTTTCATGATTTGGTAAGTCAAGAAGGTAGAAAAGGATTTGGTAAAAAAACACGACATTTGGCTCCTTTCTGTTAGACTCAATTCTATCATTTTAAAGAATATCAAACTATAAATAACTCTCGTTTTTTAATTTCTATAACCAGTTCATGCGTAAAACATACAGCGGCATTTAAACTTCTAACAAGTAAAAGAAATGTTATTATCGACATTTTATTACAATTACTTTCCTTAATACTTACCTTAATTACCAAAACCTTCTGAAATAATAAAACTTGCCTATTGCGTTAATTGTAGGATCTAATGACCTGGTAGGTCGTATGGAATATCTTGTAAACATATTTCCATATATAAAAAGTGATCGATAAGTAGCGAACCAGAGTCTTTCCCACTTTCCTATTTTAAAGGGAATTTTCTCCATCTAATGTAATATGGGTTTCGTGTGTTTATTTCTTACACATTTCGATATATTCATAATTTTGATCTCACCGGGTCTTGAAACAACTGAATAACTCAAAAATTATTTATTCAATCGAAGAAAAAAAATAACTAAACACTGGGAACAATATCGATGGCACTTCTAAAATCTAGATCGTACATTATACTTTCCCCCTTCATATAATATCGTGTTTATTTACATGTTTCTTCGATTAAGTAAATGGTTTCTGAGCTATTCAACCGTCTCAAAATAGATGGATCACCCGGTATAATTAATCTATTTCCTTCTAAAAATCAAACACATTCTAGCGCAAGATACTTTAGAACTTCAATGGATGTCAGCAGCACAGCAAATGAAGGAATGAAAATTCAGTATTCAGAATATCTGACGCTGACCTGCAAAGATGAGAAGGAAACTCGTTTCTGCAGGCTTACTTAAAACTTATTATATCTCGAGCAACTCTCTAATTATAATAGAAACAAATAATATTCTGATTAATACGCTTGCAGTATTTTCCATCGCGTCTCATAGCAATTTATTATTCAACTTAAATAAATATACACGTGCAAAAAAAAAGATGGCAAAAATAGTTTTGGCTTTATTTAGTCTAATAACCGAAACAGGCTCTGTAATCTATACACGGGCGTGTATATGTATAATGTATGTACATATGTATATTGCATACGCATAATTAAAATACTAGTTTCGCAACATTCATGTTTAAAGTATTTCCTTTGTATTACGTATCGCCTCCATTCAACAGGTTTTGCGATTCTCTCGTGGGTTTATAAACGACTTTCTAAAAAATTTTATCTCCCTAGACAGTCAAGGTTGATATTTTCTATCACTGATACAAATTAGCTTTGACCTTTTTTACGTAATAAATGGTATTTCTGGTATGTAAAAGTTCTATATTAAAAACATGTTTGTTTATTGTTAGAGATTGTTTCTACAAAAAAACGCATGTGCATTGGATAACAGGGTGATCCAAAAATAATAATACAATGGTTATGGTTTAAAATCACATTTATTTTTGTACACAGTCGATACATTTAGTTCATAGTTTTTGTAAACTCTGAAAACCCTTACAAAAAAAAATCTTTGCCTTGATCCTCCCAAAATGCTTCTACAGCGGCCATCATCTTATGTCATCTTCGAGTTTCTTGCCTCGGAGCTTTTCTTTGAGCTGTGGAAATCGGTAAAAAAATCAGTGGGGGCTAGATTTGGAGAATAAGGCGTGGTGTTGGAGCAGTTTGCAGCTTGCTTCTCGGGTGGTAGCCATCGCAACTTCAGCGCTGTCTCGACTGCTACTCAAAACGTATGTCTGCGATGTGGAAACTGTTCTTCGTGTATTTCTTTCATTTCTATTTCTTCCTCACGTCAAATAGTTTAAAGCTATATTGGATGTGATTCTCATCCATGATACCTGCTAACTTACGTATATTTGTGATCGTTTTCTACCCTCAGCGTTGCGTTGTCAAAGTTTGAACTTCAAATCGTGTTTTTTTTTTTTGCTTCTTCTGAACATGCCCCTCCATTGCTGTTGAGATCTACAACCGCAGGCAACAGTCGGGGAGTAACCCGCAACCGGCACATCCCGATAATTAATTGCGATTAATTATAATGACCATTATTTATAGTCTCTGTAACAGTGGGTGTAAATTATATTTCACCAAAACAAACGTGTTTCCACGTTCTAGATAAAATTCATTCGTTTTCTATATAGCATATAGGTACAGCAATGCAAAAAAGTATCAATTCGTGTTTATAACGTGTTAAACGTGCTTCATATGTATTTAAAAAATTCCAAGAAAAATTGTTTCCTAATTCCTTCCTACTGTGTAGTTTAAAATTGGTTTTCTACAATTATTTAGTTGCTATTTGCATATTTTTTGAGACATTTCTTTCAATAATCGTAAAGTTGCTTAATATCATTAATTCTAAAAATTTTCGAGAAAAAGAAATCGATCATCATAGTAGCAAAAAAAATTTTGTTTAGGACTTTCTTTTTGACTTTGTTTAGGATACTTTTTCTTCGTCCTACACGCATCGTATTCATTACTGTTTTGGTATTACTCTACTATATTCTAATAGCGATCAGCTGTATATACGATGCAAATTTGCAGTAAAAAAGAAGTAGGAATGCCTCGCCTACTTAAAATGATTCCGCATGAGGTAAAACAACCGTTAGTCAAATTTTTGTCGTTACTCGTATTACGTCACTGGAATTTTTTGCCGCTTCTACCTGACCTCGACCAGATTAATACTACATGTTTACTGCAAAAAGTATTTTTTTATTAATTTCGCTATCACACAGCCAATATGTGTGCATCTTATATATATCATTTCACTGTCTTCGGGAAACTCATTATATTAGAGCATGTTTCTTATTAAGTTGTCATTTGTAAAGCTTAACCCCAGAACTCATCCCTAAGTAGCTCAATACATAAGTGTTGGGATCATTTGAGATTTTACTATTCCAGCCCCCATCCTTCATATTTTTTTTAGTAAATGAAAGGCGAATTAGTATCTAAACACAACTTCTTGGTAGTGAGGTTATAGTCAAGGACATTGAGGGGGTTAAAAATCTCATGGGATTTAGGACATTTATCCCTCTGAGAACTAGTCCAGAGCGCCAGTTAACCGACTGCTTCGGCAGTCAGGATGTTATCTAGATGGAGCAGCTTTTACCCAGCATGTCTAATGAGAATCCCAAAAATCACAGGAACGCCTCTTCTGGACAATTTCACAATCTTAGTGCTGTTCACCCGATCTCTAAGAGCCCACTATGATTGTGGGCGAAACGTCGAATTTTCGTTTAACAGGTTTAGTTTTAACCGACCCTGGCCGTGGAAGCCTACGTTATTATTTCTAACCAAATAGATTTAAAACAGTCAATTGACTACGCAACCCCATCCATGGTTGTTTGCTCTAAGGGGAATTCAGCAGCTCATCGATTAAAAACTAGGATCGATAGACGTGTGCTCTTACGTATAATGGTCGGTCATACCTATTGCGGAGATGACCAAACCATAAACTTTTTTTTTTTTAACAACTAAAGCCCGTTAGGTATTCTTTTCGAATTAATTCGTTCCCATGTGTATGCAAGTATCGACAGATAATGATTATATGATACCAGCCGACCTTGTTCTCCCGTTTTTTTTTTAATTTCAATAAAAAATTTACGCAGACTAGACGTATTTGTAGCTTAAACATGTGACTCATATCCTGTATCACCTATTATTCAGGAATTGTTTATCTTTTAATAAGTTCAAGGATATTATTAATTTTATTGATAATTATAAGATTCAGGTCTTAGGTTCGATATCCTTGACATTGCTCCTTTCTCAAATAAAACAGGGATGGTTCGTAAGTGAAGTTATAAAATAAATTGTGTAACCCTCTTGCGTTAATTTTCTATTTTTAATTAAATTTATTTAAAGAGTTCACTATTTTATTTATTTTTCGAAATCGTGTTACGTGTGATAATGGCCTAACGGGATGATTATAAATAAATTTAACAAAATTCGACACATTGAAAGACAAAACCACTGAAAAATTAAAATTTATCAATTCACTAAAACTATTAAAATTGTATTGACTTTGATCATAGGAAATTGGAAATATCTACGGAAATTTGGACCATTAGTAACATACATAAGATGCGGAAACTTTTATCTGATTAAGTAACTTCAAAATTCATATCTAAAAGTTAAGCCTTGCCTGAAATTAAATTCAACATCTGAAAAATAATTTTCATGAACAAGCTTGTTACAGCGTTAACGATTTTCTTTACGGGAAGAAGAATGATGTAATCTAAATAACGTACAACAGGTTGTTCGTTGTTATGTTACATTGTTGAATGTATACAATACTCACTTTTTTGTGTGCTTTGTTTACAATATTCTACATTATTATGTTCTGGTGAGTTTCACGCTATATGTATTAGGAAATGATTATTTATTTATTTATTTATTTATTTATTTATTTATTTACTTATTTATTTATTTATTTATTTATTTATTTATTTATTTATTTATTTA
>LR736871.1:8802820-8812975 GCA_902654985.2 Oryctes borbonicus
ATTTATTTATTTATTTATTTATTTATTTATTTATTTATTTATTTATTAAAATAAAGAATAAAAGTATAATACAACTAACATAAATGTGTCAGCATAAACCAACAAGTATGTATGTAACATTTGCTTGCATTAAAATGATTCTCACAACAATAAGGGCCTCGAATAAGGATGCATTAAATGACTTTCCGATCTCGTATCTACCTTAACACACGGAAAAGCGCATTAAATCCGTTTTGCATGCCAAAATGGCAATATAAACATGTGCTTGGGTTGCCCCAACGTTTGAGATGAATAATGAAGGACCTGGTTTCTTATTGTTTTATAACCATGGCATTGAAAAATATGCTAATTATCTATTTTAATCAACTCGCAAGCTACAAGATGATACAAATATAAATAATCTTTCTATGCAATGCATTGCCTCTTACCACATGATAGAGAGGGACGAATTAATTTAGGTATTCCTTAAATAGAGAAAGAGAACAATGCTAAAGTAACAATAAAGACATTTTCTTACTACTTGAAATTGCTTGTCCACATTTGTACTTCTAATTTTCATAAGTGAAGGATACAAATTATAATGTCTGCGCGCACCAAATAAAATATGTCAACACTTCGTATTTGGTTGTAGGTCAATGTGTTATCAATAATTGGCTCAAGCATAAATTGCGACCAATTTGATATAGCTTAATGTGAATGTCACACTAATTATGGCTACAATAACTCGCCTAATACATCGCGTTTTGTGTTTAGTAAGTATCGCACAGTATATTTGAACGATGAGCAGTCGTTGTATTTTCTTCCACAATAACTTTCACATTTCCTTTTTCGCACTTTTAATTTATTTTTAAGTTACTCGTTACACTTTTCTGATTGAAGTGAACGCTGAAATAAGTTCAGTTTAATCGATAAGGCGCGGGTTATCATTATTTATATTATAAATTATATAGTACGGTGTAATAAGCTATGTACATACAATTACATACACATTGTACACAAATACTTGGAAATATAATAACCTAAATTTCCGAGAAACTTAATGTACGTTGGAACGGAATAATCTCCTCTTTCTTATTTTATTCAACAATTAGTTTAGATGATGATTGCATGTACTCGTTACGGATATTGCTTACATCATGGTTTGTTAAGATCACACCTATTGGAGAAGACCATGTTAGATCAGACTCTATTCGTAGAGTAACCTTCATTCTTGAATGATTTTGAAATAAATTAATTTGAACACGTTGCGAAAGCGCGCTTGGATCCAATATTCTATAATAATATTATTTGATGTAAATAAAACAAAATTAATTGCATTGGAACCTTGCAGCTAGACGAAGGCACGACGAGAACTTTAAGTAGGATTCAACTTAGAGCAGCAGCATGACATTAATTGTTTGAGAGGCGACTTGCGCAAGATGTAGATCTATAAAGATGCAGACTTTAAAGACGATTTCGATAGAAGACTTAAATTTGCGTAATCCTAATTTTGCAATAAATCTTGTGTTTGTAATTTTTGTTCTACGAAAATAATGTTTGGTTGGTGCAATATTTTTCCCCCCAGTAGAGTTCCCTTTTGTCAGACAATTAAGGACTGGGTACATGAATTTGAAGAAACAGGTTCAGGTAAAAAAAAAAAATAAAAATGCTGGACCAATCAAAAGTACTAGAAATACCAAATTAATCGTGCTAGTTAGAGTAGTTATAGAACACAGTCAAGACGTTCACTTTACCAGGCATTAGGCTTATCTAGGATTATTTTACATAGAAGTTTGCATCTATACAAAATTCTGATCGTTCAGGCACTAAAACCAGCAGATCTTCCAGTTTGCTCTAATTTTGCCCAAATCATGTTTATTTACGGCATTTATGTAGCAATACAAATAAATAAATAGCCGTTATTGCAGTTCGGGAAATTCACAGAACTTCAGCAACTACCTCTGTGTAGTGACGATAAGGTCCCCACTTCTACGAAGATTAGACCGAAAATGCTGGGACAGTCAATACCGCGAACTATAAGGATCACCAATTTTCTTACGCAACAATGAAACATATTTCCATAGAACATTGTTTACATCAAAATGGTGCTATTTAACATACCGCAAGAACACCATTGCAAGCTCTACAAAGATTGTTTCCGAGTCGTATAATTTGCAAGCGTGGGGACATCAAATGGTCCTCAAGATCGCCAGATCTTACGGCGGTTTTTGTTAATAAACCAAAAAATATTCAGGTGTAAAAAAGAAAGCTTGTTGAAGAAATTGCTACTTACCATTGATTATGGTATTTCGTATTATGGAGAATTTCAATGATCCGATTTAAGGAAAAGTAGAGGTCATTGAGACGACATAATTTTTAAGAAATAAATGAATTTATTTTCAAAGCTTGTTAAAAATTTTAGAAACATGCCGCTCCCACGGACTACTCTTTTGTTTTTATTACGTTAATTGTAATTTTATTTTGCCCAATTTAATAGAAAGCCGCTAAAACCAATAATTCAAATTTACATTATTAATGTAGCAATTGATGCCAACATTTTATTTTTATGTAGGCGTAGGTGAATTTCACTAGAATACTTACTGTTTTCATATAGTTGTACATTTACAACGTTTATACAACGTACGTACATAAATATTTAAAATATCTTTATTCATAAACAGGATGATCAAAAACTAGTTCCAATACCTGTTGACGAAGTTATTTAGCGTGTTCCACTTTCGTGAACGTTTCATTCTGAGACGATTCGTCAGCCGAAGGAAAAGTTTAACATTTAAGTGATGGAAGCGTGTAAGTGAGTCCAATATACAGGTACGGCATACGTACACAAACACACCTGTGCTTATAAAGAAAGTCCCGCCTAAAAATTCTTATCACCCTCATTATCCTATCGGCCGTCGATGGCAAGTTGATTTCGATTTGTTTAGCTTCTTACTTCGCACTTCTTGCAACAGAACTATACAGCAATGGAAGAAAGAAACTGTATTCTCCCACGCTCTTGTTTGATGCTTTTCTCCGTTACACGTAAAGATAGAAGTTATCTTTGTTAGTGTATTCGCTCGAAAGTTGACAATGTTAATAGCTAATTGTTGTGGGAAAGTTATCGCCTTTGTCTTCGTATGTTTGGATCGCTTACGGAATGTAGGAAGTGCGCAAACGGTTGAGAATTTTATCTTAAATGTTCGAGGAAATTCCTTATACATTTTTAAATAATCTTATTTTTTTCTAGTTTAACGTCGCCAACATTAATTTATTTTATTCTTCATCATTTAGTCAAATTACGTCTCTGCTATTAGTTCTCGAAATTCTCCTTCTTCTTCTCACTCAACATTTTAAAGACAACATATAGTGTGTCTTTTTTTAGCAATAGTGCTTTTCTTAATATTCTTATGGCAGAGCTTACCATTCAAGATGAACTTTGTTTCCTTTTCCTTACGTGTGATGATGGCTGTACGGGGTATACAAGCTTATCACAGTCACACGAGCATTTTAGTGTGTGGGAACTGCTCCATTACCTTACTATTATCACTTTGCTGCCGTAAAGGGCGAGGTACACTTACTTATTCCCCAATAAGCGAATGACTCGTGTCTATTCGTCTCATAAGAATGGGTTCGTGTTGCCTACTGGTTTCCCCGAGAATCGACGAAACACGAGTCTGTCTAGTCTTTGCTAATTTCGTGAAGCGCACGGAAAGTGGCGAACTTTAATAATGAGCCAAATGCAAGGAAAAATCTTGTAGAAAGTATCATCATACACAAAGAAAGTAACACGCCTTCATCATTTTGGTGATTGGTACGAATTTTGAAGGTCTTTGCAGGAAATGGCTAATCAGAGTGACTGCAATAATTCCAAGTCCAAGTCCTATTTCCAAGTTCATTTGGCTTTCTTAATCGATGTAGTCGCTACTCAAAAGTATCGACTTGGCACAAAACTATTAGAAGCAAAACCAATGTGAGGAGAGGAAACGCTAACCAACGGACATGTTTCTGCCTACCCGGCGCCGTCAGCGTTTTTCCGAGCATATTCTCTACCTCACATCGCTATTTCGTATCGCTCTCCTTCGAAGTGAAACTTCTTGACGCCACCTGGCGAATTGTACCCGCTTTTTGTGGCTGTTTTCTATGCGAGCGCGTCTATCTCTTTGCACTAGACGGTGGCAGGAAATATTTATTTAAATATGTATTTAAAATTAATTTTCCAAAAACAAAAACGCTTGATTTTTTCTTGGGAAGTTTGTCATCGGGAAATTCCACTATTTCGCGATTGGTCTACAACTTATGGCTTTATTTTTCTTATTTTGACCTAATTTATTTAAATATAATATATATGTAAAATGTGTACTGATTATTCTGCAAGAATGTAATAAAAAAATTACGTTTTAATAACTTAATGTAATAAACACAAAAAAAAATATTTGAATATATTGCATAAACTTATCACACTTCTCTTTCCCATGAAGCTCAAGCTGCATCAAGAAAAAGCGAATTAAAAGTGTAATTATTACGATCATCGGTTCGAGTACATTCTCGCTTGACCACGTTCCGAATATTTTTTATATTCGTGGCTAGTTGTTGGCCGTCTCTATAATGTGGATTCGTTTTCTAGCGGCCAAACGTGCAATAGAGAAAATTGCGCATGTACACGGCGATCTAACAGAAGCACTAGGACCCAGATTTCTATTACAAGCATAAATGCCGTGCATAGATAACAATGAGCTATGCGCAATGGAGATTGTCCGCAACGATATACAATTTTATAGAAACCTTTGTGCGTACTATAATTACGGAAGAAATTTCCAATGGTGAAATTTGACATTAAAATATATGCCCCAGTATTATAATTAAAAAAAAAAAAAACAAGCCGTTCTCTTACAGAGCCAATAATATCCTATTTATTGAATAACGATAGTTCAATTTGTTTCACCTTTTCTCGTCGGGTTTTCTGATTCTGTCAGCGCATGTGAGACGCTTGTATCTGCTTGCCGCTTCTTGCTGAAATTACCCAAATTGTCGAATTGCCTAGCGATATTCATAATGACCGGACAATGTGATGATTTCCGGTGTTATTGACAGAACAATTTCGTTTCCAATCGCACCACTTTCTTATATTAAATAGAACTGCCTCTATATAATTTTTGGAAGTCCAACGAAGAGGTGAATTTAACAATACCATTGTTGAAATTTTATATTTGCAATCGAGAAAGAACCGAAAGAATATTTAAAAAAATTTATCGTTCCATATGTAGTTATTTGGCAACACTGTAGTACTGTACGTTTATTTAAAATTGAAATCATTTTTGTCTCCTCCATGTTCGTTACTAAAATTCCAAAATTTGCGGTAAGCTAGACTTAATTTTGTTGAATTAAATAACAATGTTCCAAATAGAATATCCGTATGTATTCGTTATGCTCAATTAGATTTGCATAAGGATGAAAATTAAAGCGATTGTACCAAAATAAAGAAAAAGTACACAATAATCTGCGTTTTCACATTGCTAACAATTCCGCAATACATCCGTATATTTCTCGCGAAAGTGTTAGAGCATGAAGCGGACAGGCAAGGTAATTTATTTTTAATGCGACGTATCTACTGCAAATCTTCGCTATCTTCCGCGATCGACGGATAGAAGTTGTAAACGCGCTTCGCGAGCTACTCCGATTTTCACCGCATATTTACGCATCGAACTTTGAAAAATTACTTTGAAAATATAATATATTAATGTTAAATATTCATTATTATTAATTATTTTTTAAATTTAAAAGCTAATTTTCGAGTTTTTAAATATGATAAAACCAGAAACCATAATTACAACACATTTTTTGCGTCTTCTACCGAACAAAGCTGTGCGTGTACATCTTTCACGATTTGCAGTGATTCCTCTACCGGCAGTGAAGAATTTTGTAATTTTTCTATTGCTTGCACTACTCCGATGATGCAATTGTTGTGAATCGGTTGTAAATCACTTTTAACCTGACTATCACCACCACTTTTGAAATTACTTGGGCCAAACATTCTTCTATTCGTCTAGAAGCTAATAAAATTGAAGATGGCGATTGATGTGGTTCCATTTTGCGCACCATAACCTTAAGATCTTTTTTTGCAAGCAGTTGTTTCATCCACACACAATCACACTTTTTTATTTTTCAGTTCGGCCTTAATTTTATTTTCTAAATGTACACGCACAGATAGTGAATAATTTCGTAACGTGGTCCTGCTCGGTAATGTAATATTGGCGGATTTGTTCCAAAATAAAACGTGAATCGTTGTTTAGCCAGATTACACTGAATCACCATTGTATATAAATCAAATAAGAATTGTTCGTATTTTGCGGCGACACCGGTATTGATATTATTATGGTTTGCACTTAGCACAATGTGTTTGTTTATTTAATTTGTAGGCCGTCGTAAGTCAAATCCGGATAATCCTTAATGAACCCATTCACTGTCTTTAATGATAGTTTTTTTCTCAGTCTACGTACCTTCGACATTATTAAAAACAGAACACAGAGTACTTTGCTGCTACTATTACGTACGCCCCAAGCGGCAGCGAACTAGATACTGACTAGTGTTTCGCATGCGAGAGTCCATTCGTTAGCTGCGCTGATGGAGCGCACCCGAATTTGCCTACTCTACTTAACTTTTAGGTACGAGAGAAGAATAATTCATTTTTCAATTTTTTTTATGCATTCAGTGCATTTTGATACGCAAATAATATTTTTTCTAGTGTATTACATTAGCCTAGATTGTCGTAAAAGTAACGATTAAGTCCTTGAATTACCTAAAAGATTCATAGATTTACATATTACACCGATACTATTCTTCTTTCAAAGTCTTTCCCCTAATATTAATTATTACATCGTAGTCATCTACGCTTTGTTAATAACAAATGTGTTGTCCTTCCTAGAAAATCGGATTTGAAAGTAGCTTTCAACTAATTGAATTTTAACGAATTATCAACTAATAATAAGCTCCTAATGTTGTAATAATGTGAGTTGATAATTTATACGTACAATAATTAATTTGTAGCAATTACAACGATTGTACGTAAAAGGATTGCACAGTTATACTAACATTTGCCTTCATTTGTGTCTACTATATATGCAGGTAACATATAACCATACACGGCGTGTAATGTTTTGACGACCAACGCTAAATGTAGGTGGATGGATACACAGTTTACGAATACAAACGGAGTGAGAAACAGGAAGGAAATAGCCTTGCTTACGGTCACTTACCTCGAAACAGCTTATGTACGTGCTAATAATATCTAGAAGCTACCAAGGTATGTTAAAACAGAGTGGTTGAAGGATGTTTTCAAACACATCTTTAGTTTTCTTTTTAGCTCGTTACAATCAGCATGAACTTGAACCCAGCTTCAAGCTTTTAATTAAATTTAAATTAAAAAAAGATAATTTCCAAAAGGTCTGTAATTAAAATTTATCTTGTGACCAGCAATTGCCTAAAAGAATCATAAAGCAATTAAAATGATTTCTAAAAATGTGCCAACTTAACGATTTCCCCCCAAACGAAAAACTATCCAACACTAAAGAACACTAGTATTTGTTCAGATAGGATCCATACTAGTAGTGTTCAAAATTATACACTATTTTAGTGTAAGACTAGCACTACTATATATTGAAGATTACACTACAAATTGTAGTATTCTAGCGCATTTTGCACGAACGTAGTGTAAATTTATTACACTGTCGCCATATTGAAGGTACACAATTATACCGTATTTTAAGTTTTTTGAAATAGGAGGTATAAAGTAGAACAGAAAAATTTCTTGTACTATTTGAGCAAGTTAACATGTTCACGCTGGTAAAACCTGAATATAGTTACTTTAAAGAATAAAGGAGAGCCTGAATTTAATCTTCTTGTATCTTAGAATCAACCCAAATAGAGGCCCCTTGTTTTTAGATGCAAGCATTACATCGTTTCAATAACATTATAACAAAATTTTTTGGTTTATCTGTAAAATTCCTTTCAACAGCCGCTGTTAGTTCACCATCGTCCATAAATTTTGTTCCCTTTAGTGTTTTTTTGAGATTTGGAAGCAAAAAATTGTCATAGGGAACTAGATCTGGACTTTAAAGGAGGATGATCGCCATATTCAGCAACGGTAGCTTTTGAAAATCTTGCATTGTGCGCCTTTCCATTCCTTTAACATATATATAATCTCTAAAGCGATGCACTAAGCTTGCATAATATTCTCCTAATACCGTGATCGATCATTACAATTCCTGGACAATCCAAAAAAATAATTGCCATTGTTTTTTTCTGCAGAAGAGGTGACTTCTTGAAAGGTGACAGGGCGATTTGATAATTTAAATTTGAAATAGAGAAAGCATTCGTGGAACCAATCTTGTACTAATTTCGGGAGTATTCGTGCAGAATTCTGAAAACAGTGGCCCCAATAAAGCTGCTAATTGTCGCTTCTTTAATCTTGCATCTTCCAGTATCAAAACGCTTGGTTTTCTCGTTAACATCGAAAGTGATCATGCCAACAGGCTTCATCCAGTGATTCTCGATCATGTTTAAACAATTTTGACCATTCACAAATAGTTGACTTTGAAGGACAATCCTCCCCGTATACTTACAGTCAACATTTCTTCACGAATAAATTTTGGAGATTTTCCTTGTTTTGTTAAAAATGTTATAACTGCTCGATATTCGACAGAGGTTTACAGATTTCCATTAATTAATTGTGTATTTTTTCTACCTTAACAACGTATAATATTTGTTTTGTTGCCACTGATGTTTTTTGTTTTTAAGACGATAGCTTCAGTTGATCGATTTCATTAGAAAATATAGGATCAAATGAAATTAAAGAAAGCATTACATTTTTCTTATTTACTGGTTTAGTCTGTGAGGATTTTGTTAAGTATAATTTTTTTTGCCATATATCTAATCGGGGATAGCGCGTTATAGCAGAACAGCTCGTAGATTTAAACGGTATTCCTATACAAGCAATAATTCGTACTTGAGCATATAAAAGACAAAGAAACATTGAACAGAAATTGCATTGCATTTGAATGTCTTCACTGTTAAATTCGTAGGTTTACCTTGTCAAGGATAATTCGACAACATTCCATTCAGCTTAGCAAATTTTATTATTCATGCAAATTCCTATTGCGATTGCAAAACACAGATACGTTTACTTTACCTACTTCTTGAGCTTGATAATAGTTCTTTTGAACACGTGGGCAATCCACGAATTTACAAAAGAATACTATAATATATATGTATAAGTGTCCATTTGAAATGGAGAATGTACACTACCGTCCATATTAGTTCGGATGCACAAATAAATGTTAAAAAAACGAGAAAAAAAAAACTAGACAGACTCGTGTTTTCTCGACTCTCGGGGAAACTAGTAGGCAACACGAACCCATTCTCATGAGACGAATAAACACGTCTCTGCAGGCTTACTGCTTGGTCATAAAAAAGTGGTCCTCTGAAATTCTGTTCATGTGCCTTGCCGCCGTCATAGAATCTCCATCAATCACCACCACCGAGCCCAAATTCTGGATTCATTCAGGCAAAATCTGGATTCATCTGAGAGTAATTAATACGTTGCTTCAATTGGCCTAATTCCAATTTTCGTGAAATTTTTGCGCAAAAGCAAGTCTAATTCTACGATCTTCCAAAGATACTTGGTTGGTATTTTCTGCATTAGCGAAATACGAGTTATTGTAGTGTTTAATAAGAGAAAACAAGAGAATTCATTTAATTTACGTCCGCACATTTGTTTCCGCGCGGCGTATGTTTTGGAAACGGCACACTTTTCCTTGATCTTAACCTTACCTTACGTACACATCATTTAAACTAGATATTTCACCGTGCAGAATAAAAACAAACGAAAAAGTGTCACGTCGGCCGTGAAAGTACAGAAATTAAAATAATTACCAAGAGCGAATCCGGTAGGACACTTTTAGAAAAGTAACACTTGATATATGTACGCGAACATACGTTATATGTATCGTTTTCTACGTACGTAATTGATTGGCGGCTTGTTCGATTTGTCGATCTCTTTTACATTATGGACTGTGTAGAAAATATTCATTTCTGATTTAAGATTTATCATTTCGCAAGTGGTAATGGGAGAGAAAGCTTATTTTATAAAGTTATGCGAGTAATCCTTGGAAAACTACCTTT
>LR736871.1:8822975-8854171 GCA_902654985.2 Oryctes borbonicus
AAGTTTATTTCATGCTATTCCTCTATGACCTGCATACCATCTCGTGGAAAAGTTCCTTAAACAATCTTTGAACAAAAGCAGCACCGGTTTTTTTCATGGACCTATTCGCAAATAGATATCATTAGTGCAATTAGAAATGACAATGACCCATAAGAAATAGCAGTGTGCATGCCTGCAATATGTAATCACGTAATCACTCATGACATAGTTCCTTCTTTCCTCAAAGCCACATAAGGCATTCATTTAGATAAAAGTATATGTTATTTCTACAAAGTTATTTGTCTTGTTTTTTTTTTTTGCTTTATTATTGTTGCATTTTTTTTTACAACGTGTGTAACTAAAACTTTTACACTATTGTAGTAACCTTTGTAACAGAGCATTGACTACATTCTTACAACAAACGCAATCCGTTAACCACAATCGAGTAGTAGAGCTTTGCGCAAATTATAGCAACTCGCATATTCTCAAACAAATCGTAATAAATTGTTTAGCATCTTTTTCCGGGTTTGTTTATGGTGCAATTGTTTACTTTATTAAATTATTTAAATTAAAGATAAGAAAAATTCGGCTTTCTCTATAGTTAGCTATTTATCGATTGAATATCCTACACCACATACCAATGCACACAAGGTGCGACCTAGTTGCGGAGCGGTGCTAGTAGGTTGCCCGCGGGAAAAATGGAAATGGTTCCGTTAAACTTTTCAAGTTCATTTCTGCGTGGAAAGTGCTACGCTATTTACTATACCTGGCATCCAACACCGATTACCGTTTAAAACTTAACGCATAACGCCATTAACCTTCTATTGAAACAATTTTTAACTCTAGATTATCTACGCATGCAAAAAGTGCAAATCTCGACAATTTAGACCGATTACTGTATATTTACATCTTTTGACCGTTTCGAAGCTTATTTCTTTGTGTAACTAATTCTAATTAGCGACTAACAACGATCATTACTCTAACAATTTATTAAATCGCAAAGCGACAGATGTTGAGTGCGAACCATTTTTTTTATCGTATTAGAGCTTTAAAATGTACGAAGAATTGTACTGTTAATAATGAGTAGGTACGCGGCCTACCTTCTTTAATGAAATGCAATGCATCGATATATCTTCAATTGAGAGATAGGTAGGGAACAGATGATACATTGCAATCCTTGCCTGAAGACATAAATATATCTTTTGCTGTATGGAGTAGTAGAATTTTATAATGTTATTTTATTTTTAAATATTGTATGCTGATGTTTGGAATATAACAGGGGTCGTGCTATATCAGTACCAATATAAAAAAATATTTATATTTTTAATATTTAAATTTATTTATAATATTTAAAGCCAAGAATGTTACTTTTTTCTTATCTCAATCACGGGCGCCACACAAAATGCAAAAAAAAAATTTTTCGATTTTTCGACTTACACTTAGTAGAAACCTCAACTTTTGATATTTTGATCTTAAAGTATTATGTTTATTTAAAACTCGTTAGTTTCGAAGCAAGAATTAAATTTAAATGAAGGAGAAATCCGCGAAGTAGGGTAAAAATTAATGTTATGGAATTAGTCGACAATTGTTAACCTTTTGTTGCTTTTTTTCTCTCTCCTTTTATCGCGTTTGCCGTGAATTATTCCATCAATACCATGAGGAAGCTAAGCTATCTTAGCATTATTTTTGGTTTTTGTTGCTGTATATTCTTAATAGGTACTAGATGTGTTTAATTACTAAAACTCAGCTTAAAAGAGAATATTGTAATTGCGTAATTGCCTGGATCGTAGATTAAAATTAGCAAACGTACATTTCTTGGATTACAGGCATAAAGCAGTTTCTACAAAAATTGTTACACGAGATTACGCCGTGAAATTAGTTAGAATCTTTCATTTGAAAGATGGGGGTTGTAATGATCGCAAATTTTGCTGCTTCTACTTGCGATCATGCAAATTATTCATTTGCGGTTAGTGCTAAAACTTGCTCTCTGTTAACAATTCTTTCAACGTTGTCTACGAACTAGCGTGTAGCGTTAAGGTAATTATTTTTGTCCGTTGTGATTTTCCATCTCGGAATTCTCAAAATCAGTGCTTTTCTACTTCTGACACTGGGGTGTGTTTTGCAAATTATAGTTTTCCTTAACGCAGTCCCCATTTGAAGGGTGAAGGGTACTTTGAATATTAAAATTATTCTCAAAATCGAATTCTGCAGCACTAAAGCACATCTTCAAAATAGCTTTCTTTTACGACGCTTACGACCTTTTTCGCATTTCGGACCAGTGTACCGGGTACGCTGCGTATTTGCAAGGCATTGATAGGTGCTGAAGAAGAACTATATTGGATCGTATTGAAAAACATCCCAATTAAACTATATTTTTATTTAACTCTTTTTAATAAAAAAAATAATAAATTAAGCAGGCACTAGCAACGACAAGTATTAAAACTATTAATAGATTTAAATAAAACGAAATACTGTTGTAATAATAATGCATTTTTATAGATATGGGACGCTCTATGATAGCTCTGTTCATCATCAGTTTCTTGGCAGTGTTCTCAGCATTTTGTACGGGTGTTACCGGTTGTTGGAGGAGATCCCCAGGGAATATAACAGCTACTGCGATATTAATGCTGTTAGCATGTAAGTATAATCGAATTAAAAAAAATACGAATCGTTCACTGCTCAACTTCGAAATTTATTTCTGTTTTTATTAAATTTTCTGGCCCGTAGGGCCTTAATAACCTTTAGAATTACCTGTCTCTGGCTCAATATATTTATAGTTGTGCCTCGCATCCCTTCCAACATACTTCAAACAGAAATCTCTGCTGAATACCTTTCATTCTGGAGCCGTCCGTGTATTGTGCCAGAATGTCTCTTTTGCTTTGCGCCTTACCGGCCGCCCATTCAATCATCACCTTATAAGGCTGATTAAAATTGTATTGCATAGGGATCGCTTCCTTTGCAATGTGCATCAGATAATTTATGCTGGGAGGATTATGGGATGCCCTTTAGGATCCCCAGGTTGTAATTCCTTCATTCTACAAAGAGTTAAAGCGCCCGATACAGCCAGCTTTTGAATATGGATGTGAAGTGGCGTTAATCCCAGCAGGATATCCAGCGCTGCTGTACTGAGAAAAAGGAATTGGTTCATCCAACAAACCACGACGTGTTCACATTTATGTGCGTGCATGTCCATTCAATGCTTTAGAGAGTATACCCAATACCATGCAAGCTAACAGAGCACAGTAGCTTTAGTTCAATTATTCCCATTTTCAAGAATAATTATTTCTTTTTCGACATTCTAATGTTGGTTGAACATTCATTTTAAAGTTGATCCAATTCAAAAGGTTCATTATATTGCTGTTGTTTTAAGACATGGGGGGTGTTGAGTATATTTAACAAACCGAGTTAGTTGAGTCAATCAATTTTTGGTTGGCACAGACCTGTGATGTTGAGACAGCAACTTTTTCAATTTGTTGGAGCTGCTATTGCACAGTTTTTTGAGTTTTTTTTTCGGCAACCAAAGAGGTATAGGTGATGATGGGTGTATAGTATCGAAGTTTTATCGATGATGTTGAAACTCCATTAAATATGACCAATCCTTTTCTTCCATTAATTTTTTTGTCCTTTGTTTTATACCTGTATGTTATTATATCTTATAGGTCTTCTTAGTGCTGGTGCTATGGGTTTGTGGCACGGAGTGGAATATTACGAGAAGGAAAAGGTAGTTGGAGAAGATTACTATCAAGAATGGAGTCCCGTAAGTTTATCGCTTTAATTTGTTTCATACTGCCATTAAAGGGTGATTCGACAGCTATTATTTATTTGTCAAACCTACTTATGCTGTTCATTTAGACCAATAGAGAGATTGCAGTAAAGTAGTAAAAGATATTTTTATCACCAAATTTGTAGGTTTGACAAATTTAGAAGTGATTTTGAAGCATCTATATCCATAATTCTACTCTTCTTCTTGTATTACACATCTTCTCTCTTGTTTCTTTTCCTCCTCTAGTTTTTTTTTTTTTGTGTACTATTTCACTTCAATATTTCTTCCGTAATTTTCCGCAAATTTAGATACTTCAAGAGAACACCGAAATCGTGTACGATTGGAGCTTCGTCCTTGGATGGTTGGGCGTATTTTCCTCCTTGGCCGGCTCCTTTCTGTTTCTGTTTAGCTCTTGCTGTCTTGCAGGGGAAAAGGAACGCGAAGAGATGAACAACGTCCAATACATAATGCCAGGTTTGTGTCTTTTCAGTTTTAAACGTGTCTACCGTTGTTCGTAGGTATTGCGCGATAACTCGAGAATCAACTATGATTGGAGTTACATGCTCGCCTGGGTTGGTGTTGGATGGTTGCTTGTTGCCGCCATGTTATTCTCTGGAGGTGCAATTTGCCTGCGTGGTGAAAGAGAACGCGAAGAAAATATCAACATGCAGTATATAATGCCTGGTAACACACTACTCACTCTCTTCTCTTTCCTAATTACATCATCTTACGTCATTTATTTATTACGTAACAAATGCTCTGATTTTCTTTCGTACCATCTACATAAAATGAAACTATTTAACCACATATACTCGATAGTTAAACTCCGCATAGAAAAAATGTACGTAGGTCTTTCCAATTTAGCATAAAATATGCAGCTGGATAGACGAAATTCCTATCATAGGAAATTAGTGTAAAGAGACGTTTCTTGTGGTGCACTTAAACGAATTGAAAACAAAAGTTCTTTACGTTCGTAAATTATGTAAATAGTAAATACCGAACTATTGTTCTGCATACGGTATGAAAGAAATAGAAAGTCCGGGAAATTTAGGTAGAAATCTCTATCTGCTTAGAATCTGAAACACGTTTATGTTTATTAATAGCCGCCGAGGCTATTTTTATGCATTTCTTTTGCTTGCCGCATCTAACAACTGAGAAAGTAGGATGCAAATCGATGCAAAAATTATTTCTTTAATTAATTCTTTCGTTATCAGAATTTAAGCAATGGTAAGTGAAGCTATTATTTAATTATTAGGGATATCATTTTTTCCATCTTCGATGCAGTGATAATTAATTTTTTTTTTTTTTTTAAGCCGTAATCCAGCCATTATTAACTAACTAGGTTTACGAAAACCTTATAAATGTAATTAAAAGTTGTTTCTTTTATTCATTCAAAGGCAAAGAAATTTAATTTTCGTTTTATTTCTACGCTATTTCGTAAAATCACGAATATTTTTTTATTCGACACATAAGAGATAAAGTTATTGCTATTTTTTTTTATATTTTAATTACGACGGTTATTAAGATTATTTTTTTTTATTTTATTTATTTAATTCGGGCGAACGGTTCAAATTTAATTTACAATTTTTTTATTTAGTTTTTGGTGGTCACTGTATCAAGAACTTTTGTTTTCTTCAAATCCTTCGAACCGACACACTTATATGTACATATATGAATTTTAAGATACATTGTTGTTATTCTAATATGTAGGTCATAACTGAATTTACTTAGGTAAACCTTAAAAGCGAGCTGTAATGATACAAGCATTAAACAAAAAGGAACGTTTAGAAAGGCTCTTTTTCGAAAATGTTTAATGACACGTATTCATTCGAAAACTAACAAAAGTAAAAAAAAATTTCATTTGTTTTGAATTTTATATTACTATATTTGTTGTTCGTTTTCAAATTATTAGACACGTTTTATTTTTTATTAGGTTTTAATGTTATCGACAGTTCAATTTAGCAGTTCCGGGGGCACTGGAAGTGATGCTAACTTTCTTGCATTAAATTGAACAGTCTGTATATGTTTTTGTTTTTGGAAGGATAATAGGACGACAAATCGAACGATAACTACATATGTTATACTTAGAAATAAAGAATATGATTATATACAAGGTGTCTCACTTGGAATTGTATCGATCCACAATTTTAGGTTTGTTGCAAAGACAATTATTAACCGAAATATTTGCATTTTTTTAAATTTTCGACGGATTGGCGACTACATGTGAATTTTTGTAGCTTTGAAAGTGCTTAACTTGTGCAATTGAAATGTTGCTGTATAGAGCAGTATTAGAATCCGAATAAATTGTTCAAAAGCATCGATATAGAATTTCCCTTTCAATCCAATTCAACAATTCATTTGAAAAAAATTGAGTTTTTTTCAGTTTGAAAATATCTATATTTGGGAACATCCTGTATACAATTTAATATGTATCTACAATCGAATTAGCCGTGGCAAGGTGTAAGGCGTCTAATGCTCCTAACTGATACACAAATCTTGCTCGGTTTTTCCTTCCCCTTGCTAAAATTTTTCCACTGCTCCAATCCACTCTTCCAAACATTTCGCCATCACCTCGTCCCACTTCTTCCACTGTCTCCCTCTTATTCTCTTCTTTTGTGAAATCTTGCCGGGTTTTTCCTTCCCTTCGCCGACATTTTTCCACTACTCCAATCCATTCCTCCAAATATTTCGCCATCACCTCGTCCCACTTCTTCCACTGTCTCCCTCTTATTCTCTTCTTTTGTGATTTTCTTTTACCTTATTTGTTTTGTTTGTCCCTGGTCTCCCATTCGAATTAAATGTCCGAACCATTCGTTTCTCTATACTTTTTAGGATTGGTTGCGCTCTTAATTCTGCCCTCACTACCTCATTTCGTATTCTATCTCTCCTTGTCCTAATGCCTTTTATTGCTCTTAGGAATCTCATCCTTGTCTCTTGATTTTGAATCTTTATGTATATTTACCCCAAGGTTTCAAACGTGTTTACCTCTCCCACTTTTTTGTCGTTTAGTGTTACCGATAGATGTTTATCTTCTTTTCTAATTATCTTATTTTGTTTTTTTTTTCGTGTTAATTTTTAGATTTTTTGCTTTGCAGAGTTTTATTCCATATTTCTAGATTATGTTGGAGATCAGTCTAACTTTTTGCAAATACCACTAAATCATTCGTGAAGATACATACAATTTATGACCTTTCATTTCATTCCTACCAAAATACATACCTTAATTTTCCTGCCACTCTCAAATAATTTAATTTCAACAACAGCTGTGCAAATATTAAAATCTGAACATGATCGTAAATATCTCGAAAACAATTAACTTTGGGGGTAAATAATTTAAATTATTTACATACGATGAGTGCAATCGATTAAGCTGATAAAAAACATGCTACAGTGAAAGTTGGTAACCACTTCCGGTTCAACCGGACGTATTTCGGAAGCAAACAAATTTTAAATTAATAAGTCCGATGCTATAGCTACCTATCCCAGACTATTTTTTATCATTAACACTTCCAATAACGAGTTTCGTAAAATACCGTGTATAGGTGCCCCATTTAAGTTAAGAAAGTTGGCACCACTGAAAGTCCCGGAAATGCAATAAAATTGCCAATAAGACAACAATAAATTTTGTTAACAAAAAATTTAAATAGATCTGTTTTTTTTTTCTAAATATTGGGGCACTTGAAAATATATCTTCTCAAGGGAACTTTTTTCGCTGTTTGTTTCAATACAAAGGCGCCTTTAATAACATGCCAAGATATTCTATTATACCTATATCGCTTTTGCTTTGTAACTTTATATTTTATTAGTTATTTGTGTGTTTCTGCTTGATATCTGAAAAATAGATATTTGTACAGTTAAAAAATTCTATTATACATCTTTACAAATAGTTCCTCTAAGTAATACTTCACATTATTTCATATGTACATTATCATAATTATACATATGCAGTTTACACGCAATACACGTTTTCCATATGTAATTAATACATCATTTATTAACACGAGAAAGTAATTTAACACGATATTAATTATTTTAATTTTCTATACTTCTACATAATATCAACGTATCAACCTTTTTCTCGCTCACTTACGTATTTAAAACAGGCTTGAAAAAAGCAGACACAGTTTTATCGCTCCTTCATATTTATGTATGTGCAGTTATATAACATTTCTAGATACAGTTACTTTACAAATTGCTGGTATATTGTTCAGCTCACGTATACTTTTCACACAATAGTCAAACTAGATACATAACTTAGATATAGTTACAAGTTACAATTTTCTGTATTAAATAAACGTAAATTTTGTAAATACATTTTCGGCGAGGTTAGTTTGGTGAATTGTTTGCAAGTATATACCTTGTTTGTTAGATTTTAGAAATTTATATTATATTTAAACTTACACATTTAAGAACTTTAAACGAGGTGCTACCCAAAAATTCTCGAAATGTAACAATAAATAAAATTCAAGAGTAATAAGATCACATTCACCTCCATCACTTTCTAAGTAGCTCACTTGAGAGTGCAAATACGGATCCCAGCGCCTCGTTAATGTCAATTCTTAAATGTGTGCGACTAAAATCGATAATATTTGATCTCGATATTATTGAAAAATTTGGTATAACGTACATACACTCCCCGACAAAAACTTAGACGCGGTAAGATGTTTTAAGGGTTACAACATTTCTTTGCGAAACTAGCAAGATATCTAATTAAGTTTTTATTCGTAAAAGTAAAATAAACTTCAAAATATCTCCTCCAGTAATATATGAACTAAATAATAAATTATTACTCCAATGTTTAAACAATTTCTGCGACAAAAATTTAGACGCTCTGTTGCAAATGTAAAACAAAAATCAACAAATGAGTGATCGGTAATGCGTAGATCCTCCATTGTTCTTAATCACTTCCGATAGTCTGTTATTAACAGATTTATATAAATTTAACACATAATTTTGAGGGATATTCTGCCATTCAGTCGCTATTGAAGTTTTCAGTTCCTGTACCGTGAAATATTGACGGCCTCCGCCATAAACGCGACGCGTCAATTCACCCCGCATGTTTTCAATAATGTTCAAGTCTGGTGACCGTGCCGGCCGCTGTAAAGTTTTAATCTTTTTCTCTTTAAACTATTCAGTAATGGTTTTTGCTTTATGAATTGGCGCGTTATCTTGCTGAAAAACAAAATTGCGCCCGGCCCATTGGTTCCCAAAACGTCGGAGATTATCACGCAATAAGTCTTTATACGTCGCAGATGTCATTTTGTTTGTGCAAAACACTATCCCACTTTTATCGCGGAATCCAATCGCTGCCCATATCATCATAGATCCACCCCCTAATTGTCTGATCATTTTCACTTTTGGTTCCTTTCCCAGATCGTGATAATAATGCGAGTATCCATCCGGTCCGTCCAAATTAAAACGTTTCTCATCGGAAAATATAACTTTTTCCCATTGTTTCTTCCAGGATACGTCTTCTTCAGCAAATCTCAACCTCGCTTCTTTGTGTTTCGCCGAAAGTGGCGGTTTTCTCAACATTTTCTTCAGTTATATTACCGGTGGCGCCTTTAAAATCCTTTGAACATTACGCACGTGCGTTTGTACCCCCGTCTGTTCTGCAATAACTCTCGTCGACGCAGAAGAATTGGGCGCACACCGCAATATCATGCGTTTATCCCGCTCACCTACAGCTTTCGGTCGCCCCTGGCGTTTTGGTTTGCCGTAATTTTCCGGATCTTTTAAGAAATTTCTAGCGGAATGATCGCTTCTTCGTAACCGACGAGCAATTTCCTTCTTACTAACACCATCCTGGCGCCAGGCTAGAACTTTTTCCCTTTCTATCAAGGATAATTGCTTTTTTCTACCCATATTGCAAACACTTTATAAAATATAATTTCTCGCGGTGAAATGTGTACATTTTACCAGTACAACCGCTGCATATAAAGAGAAGTATCAAATGAAAACATTTTTGCTTATATTAATGTAATAAATGCACAGGGTCTAAATTTTTGTCGCATTTAAAATTCCCATTTTGATCTGGGAAAATCCCAATTACCCTTCATAGAGCAATAAATACCCAGAAATATCTACAAATGGACTATTTACATAACAAGTATTAATAACCCTCATTTACATTTTATATAATGTCTGTAAACTTTGTTTCGTAAATAAAAACGATACCGCGTCTATGTTTTTGTCGGGTAGTGTAGATATACTTAAAGATATTTATAAAATCCTGCAATTTTTGGAGGGGGTTGTATTCTAAAATCGAGCGATATAGACGCTTAAAAAAAATATTGTTCTTATACCAGGGTACATCTTCAGTTTCAGGATTTCCATTGAAATCTGAATTTTCGTGTCGTACCTAAATCAATTTAATGAAGAATTGTAGTTATTAATTGTTATCATATATAAATATAAGGAGTGATGTATATAATATCGACCCCCATCGTTCTTATATATTTTTATTACTATACATATAATTATATAATTTTTTTGTATAAAGCGCTTACATTAAACAAATACATTGGCATGTTCTTCGTAATTTATTGTGGTATTTGATGAAGCGTATAAACCTTTTTTTTCTAGTACATACATATATATCTTGTGGTATATCTACTTTCAAGGATTAAATTGTTAATACGTCCTTTCTATTTCTCTTTCAGTTTATCCGCAAAAACAGCAATACGCGTACGCGGGTTATCCAGTACCTGCGCCTGGCGGCTACCCAGGTCCTTATTACACGACGTCCTCCGGATACGCACCTTACAATTACTAAGTAATCTAGGCAATTATGAGTATCGTAAATATTGTAGACTGTCTTCCGTTCACCAGCGAACTATGTATTGCTCTATAACGCGTAACATAAAAAGATGTATGTAAATATTAAAGGGATTTCTTACAATTTTAAGATTACTTTCACCTAATAGAACAATGTATTTCGAGTAAATGCGTTCAAATGTAATACTCAATTGTATAATACGATATGTTAGTCAAGTTTCATACATTTTGATCGGGAAAGTAATACGACGAGTTGAGATAATTTTTTTTTTTTTACTTTTTAGTCTCCTTAAATTTTCATTTTGGTTAAATATATGCGTTGATATGGCTCAATATAAATGTACACGTATATTCGTTATTTAGATTTTAAAGTCGGACTTCTGCGTATTTATACCTGCATGTTATACATACATATATTGGTTATTTATAGTAAAACATTCCATATTTCGTAACATTCAACGATTGGTATTTAGCATTTGTTTTGTAAAGTACATTTACAAAAACAAGAGAAACGAACAAAATCGTTAATACACATTATGTAGTTTTTTTTTTAGAAAGTGTACAGTTCTGTATTTTTTTTTTGACAATAACTGGGGATCGGAATTCGGTTCCGCTAACATCATTGTTGCGTGCATGATATATATATAAAGATATAACCAGTTCCAAAATTTTAAATAATTGCAAAAAAATCTATTTAGAAAAAAATAAATAAATAAATAATAACGGATTGTTCACCAACATCTTTGTACGTATGAGACACTAATGTTAGCGGAACCGAATTCCAGTCACTATTAATATAGAATGAATATTTTATAAAGAAGCTAAATTATTTTTACATAAACTTATTAAATATCTATATTATAAGTTTTATATAAAAAATATATTTTTAAAATTTCTTTCGTGGTTTACTTTTTTATTATCACAAATTTTTGTCGACAATATTTCTATTAACCAAACTATAAAAGGCTGAACGAAAAAGAAGAAAGTACATTAATGTAACAATTTTTTTTTATCAAAATTGACTAACAAGTTTATCATTTCAATAAATGGCTTCATTCATTATATCCATGAACACATACTTTCATATACAGGCTATTTCACGTTAACTGAGCAATCCGAATGTGAATAATGCCCAGCTCCAGCGCATTATTCAAATTATTTCTTGCATTACTTTCGTTTGCCGCTCTCTGCAAGGCTTTGCAAGCGACGGGAGTGCCTTTGCATTTTATATTGGTCTAAATTTACGTATTAAGTATAAATTTAATACACATGAATGAACAGTTAAGTCATCTGTAAATAAAATTTAGATAGGTGATCTTGTTAATTTAAAATTAATTTAAATTCTCTTTGTTTTTCAGTTTGCATATCTATGAGATATACTTAATCTCCTTTGTTAATTTTTTTTTCTTGTCATTTTCTTTAATTGAAGTTGTAAATATAGTTTCAGACATTCGTTAATAATGCCTCGACTAATACTGCAATATCTGTCTTTTTTTTTCCATGTCGAGTGTTCTTTTGTGTCCAATGTCTTGATGAGTCTTTTTGAGAACATTATGTAATTCCCAGACTGTAATAAAATATTTTATATCTGATTCATAATTTCCCGTCTGTATTAATTTTTCAATTCTTCCCATGCTAAATATCTCAACAATCCAATGAAATTAACTTTTCATTTTTGATTTTCCTCTAAAGACTGTTCTTCATGTTATTTATAAGAAAGAACGATCAAGAATTGGAATGGAGTTCAATATTTGTGAAGTTGCGCTAGATAGGCAGCTGACGAGGTATACCAGCTACCTCAACAAAAATAAGGATGATTGCCGCAGCTCCATAATTCGCTTGGAATGACCGGTTAAAAGGGACAAACATTCCCACCTTACTCAGCATCTTCGCGAGTTGGCTGAGAAAACATGGATGCGGACGATCATTTTGTACGAATCAGGACCAAACTTGCACAATTGCAACAACTGCTTAGAACGAATAGACTGAAGTTACCTAAAGGAAAATCTAGCTCAAACTAGAAAGCACCCCAGTCAACTGCTGTGAAGATGTCGTTTCCCCGTGATAAAGGAATTTATAGATATTTATTCTGACTTTGGAAAGCGCAACTTTGAAACACCACGGAATTGTGATGGTTAATTTTGAAGATAGGATGTTCACTCAACAAGGATTGTGCAATATATTCGATGAAAATCATCCCAACTGGCCACGCAACAAGATCAACTTTTCTCTTTTTTATATGTAAAATGTGCAACAAGAGATTAAAAAAATGCATAGAAGTAAATGGGGAAAACTTTGAACATCTGTTGTAAGTGTACTTCTCTTCATTCACCTGTGGTTTTTTGAATCTATTTGAAATAAAGCTAATTGCACTTCTCAGAAAATGGGGAATGGGAATCCCCAGCAGTATAGGCAAACATTTTCTAATTCAAGGTTGTTAGGCGATGTGTTTGAAAATTTTTGTCAAAAACAGATTGTTGAGATTAGATTGAATTTGCTTCTTTCATTATGAACACATTTTAAATAAGAGCTTTAAGAGTACTTCGCTCGTAATTATTAGAAAATAAATAAATATATAAAAAATAAAACGATAACAATATATTTTATATTTTAATAATTTCTCCTTATTGCCGAATATAAGTTTACAAAATAATTGAACTAGCATATTTGTTTTATTCAAAACTAAATTTATTATGTTATGCAAAACTGGAAACAGCCCTGACTAACACATTTTGATAATCATCGGTATCGACATTCTCCACAAGAATTACATTTTCCACTTCGCACTTTGCATCTAATAATAAATAACCTCCAGAAGAATCGCAACCTAGAGTAGCAGCACCACAACGTATCGATTTCGTTGAGTTTACATCCTGTTCATAAAGTAGAGCAGCTACTGCCAGCGCATCACACATCTGCCATGCTTCGCTAGTGTTAGATTGAAGAGCATATTCTTCAGCTGCGTTCATAAACTCCGTGAGATAGTTATTTGTTGCTCCTAGTACGTTAATTCTCCATTCCTAAATGGATAAAAATTGCATTATCCGTTAAACAGCGCAAGCAAATTTGGACAATCGTTTGTTTCATAGCGCGACTTATAAACTTATGTTTTTTCGGCCCAATAATACAAAAAATTTGGGTAATTTGCTGTTGGGATATGGGGAATGCTGTTGTTAGAGAACGCATTAACTTTTTTCAAGAATAATTTTTTTTTTCGATAAACTCGTTTTTATAATTTTTGGAATTATTATACATAATAGCAAAGCACATTCAAAATTAAATACGTTAATTAAATATAAGTCGTTCAATTAATACAAAAAGCCAACAACAATAAACAAAAGGAAAAAATACTTACAATCGTGGTAGAAACGGCAGCGCAAGCATCAAAGCTTAGAATATATAATGGTGCTCTACTATATTTCAAAACCGCGTATGCAGCTTCAGGATCCACTTTCCAATTAAACTCAGGTTGGTTGGATACTAAAATTGGATGAAGTCTATTGATTTAGCAACTAAATGTAAATGTTTATTATTTGTCTTAAACAAATTTTTATCACGATCCTAAATTATTGCGACTGTATATTTAAAAAAGTTTAATACTCACCGCTGGTGTTTCCCCCCATTATCCAAATATCCTTTAGAGGCATATCCTCGTATTGTATTAAAGCGGTTGCTGTATAAGTGAGAGGACCGAGATTGATAAGCGTCACCTGGTGCGGGAACGTATTTGCTAATCTGTATAATACTTCTGCGGCATTTTCGGTTTTCAATAGATCCATATTAGCTTCGGGTAAGCCTTGCGCGTCCCCAAAACCGTCAGAGCCAAAATAATTATCAAATTGGAGATCAGCAATTAACGATTTATTTACTCCTCGGTACACTGGAATCTGTCAAAGAAACATGATATTATGTTTTAACTCATTTCCTCTATAACAATGCCCACTCAAACAGAATTCGAATAATCCATTTTCCTTGTGACCATACGATAAATTTGCTTTCAGTTGATGGCTTCATCTTTTAAATTTAAATAATTATTTTAGTAAGAGCTTGCATAATACTTTCTGTTCTTCTGAGATTACTTCCAAAAGGACCTTTATGCATGAGGCTTAGTCCTGCTGCAAGGATTCACTTTGCTTATTGCACGCAGGATTATGAGAAAAATAGTAATTGCATAATAACGGAAAGAGAAAGACAAACTGAACTCTATACCGAACGGTAAAAGAATAATTGATTATTAAAGTTCGCAATTTTCCGTGCGTTTCACGGGCGTCGGTGTGGGGGTAGGCGTTCGGGTGTGTTCGAATTTCGAAATCTTAAATTTTGCCCCACGAAAACATTACAAATTTGGCGCCGGCGCACCCCCCTATACCAACGCCCGAGAAGCGCACGGAAAGTGGTGAACTTTATTGATTATGTATATGTATGATACGTTAGCGTGTTCTTGAAATTTGAACGCCGCAAGATAAAATTTATTTTTATAACATAGTTAAAAAAATTACACGGCATCATAAATCCAAACTAAAATATTTCTTACTGAACGCTCACAAATAAGTAGGTATGTAAAAACCGGACACAAGTTTTATTTACCAAATACTATTAAACAACAAAACATAAAAATTTTCTGCTAAAACTCCAATGTTTACGATACTGGGTGTTAAATAAGGACCGGCATTTCGCGAAAATCTCTAGTTGTCTTCTTACCTTAAAAACTAAGCTAGATAGGTATAGAACATAGAGAAGGTATTAATTTTAATTAAATTTAATTAAAATTTGAATTAAGGCATTAATAAAATTAAAAAAAAAAATTGAATGCTTTGCATTGTTAAATATATTTTTATGTTATGTAGAATAATTTTTACTTGAAAAGTTCCTCCCTTAAATGGGTCGAAGTGATACGATTATATTTTTATGCATTTCGCATTTCGTTGTCTATTAGCAATCAAAAATAAAGAATAACATACACGGTAAACCCGCTGTTGTTTGTAAATGTTTATTTAGAGCAGGAAATTTGTTAACATTCTCTATTTTATTAATTATTGGCCTTATTAACCTCCCACTCTGAATTCTTAGGGGCAATAGTGAAGTGTGTTCCAGTGTTCCGGTGCCACAGTATTCGAGTACGCGATTACTTACTCAAAGTCGTAATAACGGCTTTCCAGTTTTCGCTATGAATATTTTTGATAATGATATCAATACAGGAAATAGATGTTTCAGTTACTCTACCAGAAACATTTATAGAGATAAAATAATCGCAACTATGATCAAATAAAAGATTTAATTGACCGAATTTTTTAAATATGGTTTATAACCATTATATTAAAGCTAGCACCCAGAGGATGATAGATAATAATTACAGGATTTCTCTTTGTGTTGCTTGCCACGTGAAAATATTTTTAATTTTATTTATTTATAGGACACTAAGCGGAAACGCAAATTAATATCATCAACATACGTTAACAATTTTCCCTCTCCAGATTAACAACGTTGTATCTCGAAAAATTTGAATTTTTCTTTTTGTTATCGAGATATCAAAGGTGAATGATTTTAAACTGAACATAATAAATATAATAATAAGGTTTCTTGGCTACTATTCAGAATCAAAAGTGATAGAGCACATTAAATATTTACTTACATCTGGTCTTCCCAGAACCTCCATCAATCGAACTGTATTCCTACAGGTGTTGAGTAAAATGGAATTGCCAACGGAACAAATAATTGCAGCTAATGTTATCAAACTGACATTATCAGCACTAACTAGCATAATCAAAGCGTACGCATCGTCTATTCCAGTATCTACATTTACAACAACTATACTACCAGCCATGATAGAGGCGTTAGACTCAAGTTTGCACTATGATAGTTTCTCAAGTGGTAATCCGTTTTATGCATTTGAATGTGAATGAGATGATAAGAGTAACTGATAGCGTATATTTCCGAAAGTATTTTTTTTTTATTTTGAAGCAAACCTCAAAGTAAAACAAACTAACAAACTACAACTACCGCATAATAATTATTCGTCACTACTCCTCTTCCAAAAAAAAAAAAGAACATATAATTAATGGATTTAGAAATAAATTAATTTAACAAACATAGAGATAAACAATTTTACAAATTTTAGTAGGTTGTCCTTAGTTAATAAGAATTTAAATTATTCCAAATCTTTAGAAGTTTTGCATGAACAACGGTGAAATCGGAGGCCAGACGAAGGTTAAGCTATATTCATAGTTTAAATATGTTAGATATATAAACAATCCAAACATCAAAATTTACTACTTTTCGCAATCTATTGCTACCCGATTGTGCAAAACGGAATTTGTTAATCGACAAATTGAATTCTTATCAACACGCTTGATGATGTTCAATACGTAAAAGAGTTCCTCTGTTTTTCACCAATGATCTTCTCTGCTCTCCAAAAAGACATGTTAAAACCACGCAGGCGAAAAGAAAATAGTGAAGAGACGGATCCACACAACAATAAAAAGAAATTTATTGAATAAGGGACAATCACTAGCGAAGAAAACATACTAACAAGCATGCCCCGTAGAAAGAAATTTAGGGCCCAGGGCGGTAATCTTTACGAGTTTTTTAATGATATGTTATTTTGATTCAAAAACAACTAGTAAACCTTCTCGTAACTTCCGATCGGTTACAATAATCGAAGCAAACCTAGTAGTTTTGTTCTTTATATGTACACTACCGTTCATATATTTGGGGACGACTAAGAAAAACTCCGAAAAATAAGCAAAATTGAAATATTGACAATTGATTGCGTTTTATATGAAAGAGTAAACATTTCTATATGCATGAATATAATTTACAACAGTATTTTCTTCTATCCCATCAAATTTATAACGCATTTATATTCTACCGCAGCCTCAGGTAAAATTCCTCTTAATCCCTTTTATGGGGTTATAAACGTAAACTTGAAAATATTGTCGAATATTTCCACAAAGGAATAATGTGAGATTTATAGAACACTTAGTACAACAAACAAAGCAGATATCGTCTTGTATTTAAAATAAAATCGATCTTGATAGTAGTTTAGTTTAAATTTAGCTATCGTAATAAATGGGTGGTGCTGAAATGGCAAAACGAAAAGTAATTTCCATCGAAACGCGTTCTGCTATTATTACTTTACGTAATAAAGGATACTCAATGGCAGTTATTGCGAAAAAATTAAAAATATCGAAAAATTGTGTATTTACAACATTAAAACGGGTGGCGGAAACGGGTTCTTTGGCTGATAAGAAACGTTCTGGACGCAAAAAGAAGACAATAGCTGCTGAAGATCAGTTCATGGTTCTTGTTTCAACAAGAAGCAGATTCCTAACGGCTCCGGAAATAGCGCAGCAAGTCAATGTTTCACGAAGAAATCCTATTTCGCATTCGACCGTGAAACGAAGATTAATTGCGACGGGCTTAAAGGGACGAGAGCTGCCAGAAAACCGCGTTTGAAAGTTCAAAATATAAGAAAAAGATTGCAGTGGGCACAAGAACACACACGCTGGACATTCGAACAGTGGTGCAACGTGCTGTGGACAGATGAGTCCAAATTTGAAACATTTGGCTCCAAACGGAGGACGTTTGTTAGGCGACAGGTTGGTGAAAGAGTTAGTGAACAGTGTATTTTACCTACAGTGAAGCACGGTGGAGGTAACGTAATGGTTTGGGGCTGTTTTGCGGGAACAGCTGTAGGTGATTTAGTAAGAATACAGGGAATACTTCGTAAAGAGGGCTATCTCAAAAATTACAAGAGAATGCTGTACCAAGTGGGGAACGATTACGAGGTCGAAACTTTACGTTTCAATAGGATAACGACCCTAAGCATTCTTCTCGTATATGCAGAAACTATCTAGCATCTCTGGAAGAAGAAGATCGTTTAAAAAGAATGATTTGGCCACCTCAGTCTCCTGACCTGTCGCCTATCGAATTAATATGGGATGAACTGGACAGAAGGATTCGCGAAGAAGGAGTGCCTAGTTCACAAGATTTATGGAGAAAGCTCCAGCAAGCATGGACCGAGATCCCAGCAACATTTTTTAAATCTTTAATTCTAAGAATGCCACGAATATGTACCGCAGTTATTAAGTCAAAGGGTGGACATATCGACGAAAAATCCGTATAGATCTAATTATAATTAGTACAACATTTCTTTTTGGAATATTTATTTAGTTCTGTATAGTATACCCAATGTACAGAAGTAAATTAAATTACAAATAACTTTTTGTTTTTATTCGAATTAAAAAAAAACTGTATTTTTTAATCGTCCCCAAATATATGAACGGTAGTGTATATATACCTATCCAGCTTAGTTTTGAAATAATTTAATTTTAGATTTTTACGAAATCCCGCTGTTTATCAGCCGATACCTAAAACGCCCTAGAAACTAGAACTACGATTCAAATTTTATTCGATCGAGTGTTACTTGAAGTCTTCAACGGCATATTGAAAAGAAATTTACATGAACCAGCGTCTAAAGGATGGAAGTTTCCATTGTTCATTTCAATTACCTTGAATATAACCCGTGTATTTTTCCATTTCTGATAAAAAAAAACTATTCTAGAATGTTTTTACAAGCTCTTCCTTGTACCCAGATTAAATGTAAAATTATGCAGATAAGATTTTTACCAAAATGTATAAAGCGCTCGCCTTGTCCTTCACTAAATTCACCGATGTTTTTAGGAGTTCTGTCCAAATGGTTATGCGCCCATTCTCTTAAAATTAACCAGCATATTTCGTACGAGTTCTTCATAATGTTCTGCCTTATTGTTACCCAAGAACTACTTAAGCACAGTAACAAAAAAGCACGAAGCAGAAGCTTCAATATCAAAATTCAAGTCGTTAATGAATTTGCGAATTTGAGGACCAAAAATTCTACCCATTGATTTTTTTAAACATACTTTGGGGAATGACCTACAAGTATATTTGAAGCATTCCCCTTCTTTATGTAAGATTTTAACAGATTATTTCATGAGCCCCAGCTTTATGTGAAGGTGGAGGTATCCCCGTTAAGCAAAGACTCGCTTCACCTACAGTTAATTCTTGTGTGTGGTCATTTCTTTTTCGTCTAGTGATTTTATTTTGCTCTATTATGCCATTATATAAATAAAACAGGGGTAGTTGGTGTATATCCACTTTACCTGCCCAAGCAAAAAATTTACCATCTTTAAATCATGATTACTGGATTTTCTGCAAAACCAACTTTCACCGCAACTTTCCTTTATCGTGATATAAAAATTACAATTCCCGGAAAAAAAAGCTAGAGCTAATTAATAGAAATTCTTTCTAAATTCCTTGCTTTAAATGTAATATGAAATCCTACAAACATCTTTGGCAATTAAAAAAGGAACTTTTATTTCATCAAGTATGCAACCAATTCTACAAGCTAGTGTTTCCCGGATTGCCTACATTCCTCGTTTACTCGTATGTTCATTTAACTACCAACTATAAATACGAAATTCGAATATCCCTAAAGACTCCTAAGTGTAAAATATACTACAATAAAATGGCCGTGTCCAGCTGAGGCTGGCTTACTACATTAGTTTTTCAGACATTTATACAATAATTAAATAGAATTTAGTGGTTATATAGTTTCGTGTTTACAATGGATGGTGACGGTGAATCGTGGTTAACTGGTTGGGAGCAGCAATGTGCCGATATTATCGAGGGGCAACCCGATTACGAACAATCATTGACAATAGAAGCAGACAATTCTCATAGAAAAATATGGACTGTCTTCCAAGATTCAGCAACAGCGATAGCACAATTATACAGAGGTAAAATGTTTTGATGAAATGCATTTCTTGAATGTAATAATGGCTTTTTCGTAACGAGGGGCACGTCCGAACACCGACATTTTGTTGTCGTTATCAGCTGTGTTCTGTCTCATGTTAGGTTATGATATCATTCTCCAATTTAATTAATGTGAACGGACGCATTAGATAATTGCTTGCAATTAATTATAAATGAGTCTATCTTAAACAGAAAAGGATTTTTTTGAGTAATCGTTTCGCTTTTAAACTAAAGGGAATCTTTCATTTTCATTTTTAACATATCTGCTCCTTACCAAAATATGCACAAGGTCGAAGGTTACTTACATCCTTACCTGCGTTGTAAAGAGCTTCTACATAGAATTCAGGTAAAAATACCTCTATTTTATTTCATTGTGTAAAATGTCGAGGAGCCAGGTGCATTTCTTACATTTTATGCAAACTTGCCGAAATCGCTACGTGGATGCGTTATTTGCAAAATATAATAGTGTTGACTCCCACAAGAATTTAAAATATATTTGTTCCACTTTATTGGTGCAATTGGTGAAAGTATAACACGTGAGAATAGATACGATATCGATTCGTTTACCACAGGATTAAGTTAGGTTAGTTCCCAGTAAAGTGAATAATAAATTTATATCAAAATCATTTATTTATTCATTTCAAAGTAATTAATGCAGGTTTAAATCATGAACAATTTCCAAATTCCGCCTAAAAGTAAATAATTGTGTATTATTTACTTTGTTAAGGTCTAATAAATTACGCAATGATACTTCCCAAAGAACAGCTAAACAGTACCGCGTTGTTCCTGAACAAGATTATTTTCGCCTACATTAGATCCTTTTTTTGTTTATTTCTTCAACACTGATCCGTAATCCACCATTATCGTGAACTATAAAGGCATTTATAAACAATTCTGATCGTAAAAAAGAGTTGTAGATAAATTAGAGAAGTGAATAAGATGCTTTTTATTGTGCGTGTATAGCGAATAACACTAAGGTATCGGTACACTCCGCACCGCGTCACTTGATTAACCCGAAGCAGCTGTCTCGAGAACTCAACCGTAAGACCGAATTCGGTTTCCGATTAATCGATTAATTCTTTCGTTGCGGCGATGTCTCAGCCGCTATTTAAGATAGGTGATAGCGAATTTCTTCGTTCGGAGCAGCGAAAAGGTTAATAAGTAGAGCGAAATAAGTCGATTGCTTAGCAGTAGCGTCACTGCACTGGATTAACCGACAACTTTTGATCAAAAACACCACATCACAATAACAATAATAACAATAAAAGAAGGCGTAAGCGTGTATAGACCTTAAACTTTCCAGTGAATCATTTTTTTTAAGCGTGGTGACGGCCCAACGGGGTGTATAAGCTTTTTTTAAAGCTTGTCATAACCTCAGGAGCCTTTTAATGTGTAAGTTCTGTGTGTAAAGTGTTCCGTGGCTTTGTTACTATCTTCCCATCACCGTAAATGGTGAAGCGCAGTTAATTGTACCTCAACTTGCGAATGGTGACTCGGGAGTGTACTGGAGCCACTAAGAAAATTTTTTGGTCCTAGCGGGACTCGAATACACAACGCTTAACTCTGCTCAGTCAAGCGCAGTCCCTCTTGTCACTGGGACACCGAGCCGAATCCATAATTCTGAAAAATAGCTTTCAAATGGAGAAGTTCCGTGAGTCACTGGATTATTTTTTTTTATGTGTGGTGACGCCCAACGGGGTGTATAAGCTCTTTTTTAAAGCTTGTCATAACCTCAGGAGCCTTTTAATGCGTAAGTTGTGTGTGTAAACTATTCCGTGGCTTTGTTACTATCATCCCATCGCCGTAAATGGTGAAGCGCGGTTAATTGTACCCCAACTGCGAATGGTGACTCGGGAGTGTACTGGAGTCACTGAGAAAATTTTTTGGTCCTAGCGGGACTCGAATACACAACGCTTAACTCTGCTCAGTCAAGCTCAGTCGCTCTTACCGCTGGGACACCAAGCCGAATCCATAATTCTGCAAAATAGCTTTCAAATGGAGAAGTTCCGTGAGTCACTGGATTAATCTGATTTGTATGTTGAATATTCTATGAAAGCCTGATATGTTTTATCTAATTTTGTCCTTGTCCGGAAAAAAAGTGCAACTAGTACAGAGCATCTCTATTCAATTTAAATACTCTTTATTCAAAACTTTAAAATAAAACTCTATTTGAAGAAAACATACTCAATTCCATGCAACAAATTCAGCAATAACTTAACAGCTCTTAAGAAACATGCTAATTCTACAGGATCTACTTTGGCTGGTGAAAGATACTAATTATAAAACTAGGTGTTGATAATGAAAGCTATTGCTTTTCATTTAACAAATATATTTTTGGTTACCTATCCATATTTTGGTTGGATCAAACCATTAAAGACAAAAGATTAAAGACAAAAATCAAAAGAAGAAAAAAAACGAATTTGCTAGGTTCTTCTCTTTAATTGCGATCTTTTGCCATCCTGGATGTAAAGTAATGCACTTAATCAACTACAATTAATTCCAGTCCTCCATTTCCCTTAATTGAAAAATTTAAAAATAATTCCAGCTTTGAAACGCTCCATCGTCCAAATGATTAGAACTAACTCGCATATAAATATTTATTATTATTATAGTTATTATAGTTTGATGAAATTCTTACAACTGTTAACCAAATCAATAACTTGTTAATATGCTCCTCTTAATTCACGATGGGTACGCTGATCAGAACTAGAAACAAAGACAATCGTTTTTGAAATTTTAATTAATTACGCGTTCATTTATGGTATGTAAATTATTAAATAATACACGTCTAAACTGTAGAATTATCTCTTCCTTTGTTCATCATTTATAATACGTCCTTCGGTATCTGCAAAATACATCTTATAAATGTTTATTTCCTTTTTTTAAACAGAAATTTTATTGATTCTAATTTAATGCGTTAAATAGGATGCCTGCGGGATTTACGTCATCGTATATATAGTTATTGTTTCGCATGTCATTGTTCAGGTTTGCGAAACGACGTGAATACTTGACTTTTTGCTCCCGAATAAAAAAAAAACAGGATGCCAGGACTTTTATTTTTCTCTCTAAAAAGTGTATTCGAGGAATATTTCAGTATGGCGTTGGATGCAGAGCATTTCAATGGAAACTATCTAGGGTCCATAGGTCCGCATGACCCCACGCTCCCTTTGATATATCCTTTAAAAATGAAATTGAATAATTATGAAATAAATTATATCATATTTACAACGTACATTAGATTGGAATGAGATATTTGGGACGCCCTGAAATTGCGGCCCTAATTGCTACGGCATCGGTACGACACCTGACCTAACAACTAATCACAGTCCACCCCGTGTATTTTATTTGCATAATCTCCGCGTCCAGTCTTATGTTAATTACGAGATTAGTATGGATTTTTAGTGCGAGTGGTAAAAGTTAAAAAGTGACCAATAGACTTCCTCTAGAAGAAAACATTAGAAATAAAAAATAACAACCAACTAAAATTAAAACAAATCTACCACAAACTATATGAAAATAATAATAGGTTTTTTACACGATCCAAACAAAAGAGAGTCCACAAACAAAACACGTTATTTATAAAAAACATTAATGCAATTACATTAGCACAAGACCATCGTAGCTCTGATCACTCTTTTAACTTCGATAATATAAAAATTTTAGAAACGGAAGCTACTTATCAAAAAAGAATGACAAAAGAAATGTTATAAAAAAAAAGATAAAAATTCTATTAACCATGCGGAAGATAATGTCTTAAAAGTAATATATAATTTTAATTAATATAATTGGCTGCATTTTGCATAATTTAAATAATTCGAAGAATACATTATTAAGCTCTTAAAACACAGAAGTTAGAAGAAATATAAATAAAATCATACTAAGCGAAAAAAATTCGAAGAAATCTCGTAGTTTACCATGTTAGCAATAATAACGCAGTAAAAGAAGCCTACGTCATCTTTTTGCGATGAAACATTCAGAAAAAAGAAGAGGAATATGTAATTTGATACACGCGTCCACATGGGGCGCAGAAATGTATGAGAGTATCTCTGTCTTATACGTTCAAAGAGTGTAATCAACAGAGTTGTGTGTACAGAAATAAAAAGAAGATGAAGACGTAAGAAAACAGAAAAACCTCTTTGTTGTAAAAATATGCTTGACAACATGTGCAAACGTCGCGGTATTTTTTCGTTTCCCTCCTTCATACAAACGACCCCTGTATCAAAAAGAAATAATAATAACCATTAATACCCAAATTATTATCCCAAGATGAAAAAAGAATTACAAGATGTGAAAATAATAAAAGAAAACTCTTTCCATTATTTTTTTATTTTATTTTTTCCATTTTTTTTCCACTATTTATTATTTATTTTAATAAATTTTAATAAAAATTGAGTTGTTACATCTACTAACTATGATACAAAACCGTAACAGTTAGAACATCAACAAATGCTTTTACTGCCTATAAAGTAGTAATTCGTAATTCTGAAAGGATTACCCTCCTCGCCCCCGCACTGATACATTAATATAAAAATTCTAATAACTTTTTTATTTGTAGATCGGTTTACGTCAGATCCGGGAGCCTTGTGGATATCCTTTCAAACAGCAGCTGGTACAGTGACATCTCTTTATAAAGGTATATAGCAATAAATCGGAAGCTTTTAACGTTTTGCAAATTAAGTTATATATTTTTGTAGAATCCACCGAATGTGTTAAAAGATCTAGCGAAGTAGCAAAACAATGCGGATATCAAAAACGAAATAGGGAATTGCTCAACTGGGCGAAGCGAAAACGAACGTTAATTCGACGTGAAGATCTTTTAGCCTACCTCTCTGGTAAGCCCCCTCCTCCTAGGCATTCCTCACATCACGGTCACCACAGGTAAGTCTTTTGAAGATACATTCGTCTATGTTAAACACTCAATTTGGGGGGTTTTCTGGATTCTGATTATATTTAACAAATATGTTATGATGTCTCCATTGTGATCTCTTCACAGCAGAACATTGCGTGTTTGCTGTAGAGCTTTTGTTAATGTTACGGGAACATAACAAGAACTTCGTAAAACGACGGTTCAGTAGCACGTGGTTCTGGAAGGTTTTTTTGTTGTTGTTGTTCTTTCATGAATTCGGTATCGTTTTTAAGACTTTTATATATACCAGGTGATTCATTAAGCTTGGAGACTATTATAGTTATACCATTTCATTTTATCTTTTCGAGAAAATACGTTGACAAAATATTGTTAGAATGGGCCGAACCTTTTGAAAATTGCTTTAAAATCACTAGTTTTTACGTTTAGCTCTCCCCCTCCTTAATAATAGAAAATTTCAAACGATACTAAAAATTACGCCATCTGACGGCAACTACAAAATCTCGAAAATATTTTTACAGATCACCCAGTACAAATCCTCCCCCCGGGATTTTATTTCTTTCTGCAACAGTTCTAAAGGGATTCTTTCTCTATTAATTTTATTTTGTGATAGTCCATAATGCCTCACCATTTATTTATTGTTACGCTACTGTTTGTTTCGAAAGGAACTAAAATACAATTAAAGTTATATATTTTGTTAATAACTAAAATATTTTTGTAGACTTTCGCCAAGGCCTAGGAATATATCGCCACCACCAGGAGTAGCGGCGCCTCCTTCGCTGAACACCGACCTCGACCTTAACACCTTCACGGAAGCCTTAGCAAGGTCTAATTCTTCACGTAGGCCTTTAGGAACAGATCTTTGTACATTCATCACCGGCGAGATACAGCGTCATTGTAAGAGGCCCGCCAGTCCTTCGGATGTCACTATGGGTAGCCCTACTCACCAGAAAAGGCCTCGGTATATGTGAAACGTGATGCTTTCATCTAAGAACATGCGAAAAAGATAACGACATTTCATAAAATAGCAAAACGCAGAACAGAAAAGAACTTGTTAGGAAAATGCGTTCTCTTTTCTTCGGCGATAAAGGAAAATTAAAAAATTATTATTTGCGATAATACGGATTATATCATTAATATACTACAAACATATATACACACAGCATAAGTATAGAAAATGTAACTTATATACCTATCGAAACTGCGTTTATGACATATGCATACCTATATTTTTCTATCAAGTTCTGTTACGAAAGCAAAATAATAGTGCGGATGATAATGGAATCATTTATGTTTTATTTTGTTTCCGTACAAGTTAAGTTACTGAACAGGCAAATAATTTTATTATCGTCTCCACTAGATTTAGGAAATTGCAATTTTTACACGTTCATATTTATACCGTTAAATGTACGTAAATGTATCTTTTCGAAATTAACTCGTACATTTACAAATTAATTAGATCGTTAGGTTTAATTAATTTATACATGGCCCATTTGGATCGTTTACTATTCGGATGAGAAATTAGGTAAATTAAATTCTTGCATGTAAAGACGAATTCAATGCACAGACTTTGTTCCGGATGAAAAATTAATCGTTAATCAATATATCTGTGCATGGACTAATGTAAATATGTATATTGTAAACTGACTGTTTTAGAATTTTATTTTTCTTATATAGATACAATATAATACGAAAAAGTCTGTGATACAAACGATAACTTCTATTGGAATTGTATCTTCTAGATCTAAATCTATTGCCAATCAATACGTGTAAAAGTTGTAATTACTCTCGACTATCCAGATTCATCTCACTTCCTCTTCAAACCTCAACTCATTGCAAAAGTGTATTATTTCCAATAGTTTCTTATCGAAAGTAAGGAAAAAATAGTTATATAGAAAGAGCAAATTGTAAAATAAATGATCATCGTGTAAATATGAAATATTTAATATTAATTGATTATTAAAAATAAAAAGAAAAGTTTTTAATGATAGATAAGGCGGATAGTAGTGTCTAAGACATTTTCTTTTAATATTAGATTTCTTTGTTAAAAAAGTTTAAACGAATAAAATCTATCATGTTTATAAAATATTGGTCACAATAAAATTCTTTATAACTTGCTATTGTTGTTTGTTGACTTCCCAGATAATTTATTGATGTATAAAAGATGTGACGGCCGGTAGTGACGTAAATGGGAGGTCAAAGATAATGCTTCAATTTTCTCTTTTTTTTTGTCTACTACAATCTATATGATATGAAACAGAAACGCACGAGAAAATCGAAACCTTGTTCTTGATTTTCCATTTATTCTACCAGCTGCCACTGCTCTACTGCAACCTCCTAATGAATTGTACATGTGAGTTTTTAAAAATTTTCACGTATACGGGGTTTGGTCCGTTTCTCCCGACCCACTCTGTATAAATTCGTGGTAAGAGGAAAAAAAACCTTTAATAACAATTTGGAATCTGTTAACATCATTCTTCTTCCTACTGTACTGTTTAACACTTTTAAAATTGATTTTTAATAACAAAATGCTATTTTATAATTATTGTTACTGACCTAATAAATGAATAGAATATTAAAAAATAACTTAGCGCTCTGTTATTTATCTAATTATTATGGAAAGCCCCTGCTCAGCTTTTAGTTTAGAATTCTCAAAACGAGTATTCTTAGCTAATGCAACCGATACATTGCACCGTGGTCTTCTAGTCCTTGGCCACGGCCTGTCCTCAGGTGCGTCTCACTGCGGCAGCGTCCACATCATCGTGCTCTGGCACCAACGGACAGCAGCTTCTCCCTCGCCGACCTCATGAAACAGCCTTCTTCTGGTCTACATCTCAAAATCAAATTTGGCACAAAAATTACTGCTTGTAGGAAAATGGGATGCGCTATATGAAAGTCTGTGAAAGACTTCATTGACTTGAATGAACACTGAACAAAATTCGCGCACATTTTGTAAAAGTTCAAGTTACGTTTAGTGTACCACTACCAACCAAAATTTTGTTCAGAAACCTTAAAAGTAGTTTTTTTTTAGTGTTAATTAAATAGGCGTACGCTGTACACGGTTCGAATTTATATTAATACTTGTCTATAAAAAAAAACATTATTTACTAGTACAAAATGCTAAATTTCATAGAAATGTTGCTACATTTCAATTGTAGATCTTATGGTCACAAGTTCTTATCACCTCAAGTTGAAAAATTTGCAAAATATGCGATATATCTTGCATTAACTACCTAATATATCTTACGTAATAAATGCAAAGAAAAAAACACCCAATTGCAATCACGCTTTATTAAAAAAAAAAAAAAATGTGAAATTTGTAAAAGGAATATATATATACAACCTAAGTCTTAAACAGTCTCTCCAATCGCTAAACTACAAATAAATATTTAAATACAGATAAATTTCATAATAATGATATGCATAGTGGGTGGTAATGCAACCAGTAGCTTATTTTTAATTTTTCTTATCTTCCAATTTATTTTCGCCTATTCCAGACGGGGCCCCAGTCTGTTGAATCGGTACGGTCCTTTCTTCAATCGACGTCATATTAACTTTTGGTGCTATAATCGAGAGCACTCCATCGGAGGATAATTTCGATTGAACGTTTTGGACGTCGTACCCATTGGGCAATACATACTTCCTTACAAATTGACGCGATATATAACCATGTTCGTCTTCTTTCTCTTCGTGCTTCGCTTGTACGATAAGCGAATTATCCCCTGCTATTTTCACCGTTATCCGGACGAAAGTGTTGCACGTCCAGGTTCACCTGGAATTTATCCTTATCCTGGGATATTTGAGATCCGGCATCCTTCTGTCCATCGTGGGTCCTCCAAGGGCGATAGTAGCCAAAAGATGGAATTCTCATAAGTCTTCTTACATCTGGTGGTATCGTAAGCGGCGTTAACAAATCGGCTTCACGTAATCCCATCCCGAAATGTTGATCTAAGAGGCGCGATGGTCTATTTAGATTTACATCGTCGAAGATAAATGGTAGCAGAGACATTTCTTTTTTTTTTTTTGTTCTATACGACACTTGCAAACACAATTCCGCTCGGAATTTCTTTAACTACTACGATTTTCAGAATTTAACTGAATTAATCGCTACCGCGATTGAATAACGGCTGGCGACACGGAGCGCACGGCGATGGTTTTATATCTTGGCGGGGAATTCTAGAACGCTCGAAACGATTCGAGAGCACTATTATACATACGACGACGAGTTAGATATACGAATATTCTCGATCAATCGGGATGTAATCCGATGCAATTTGAATTCAAAATATAATTTTCCTTGATTAAAAATAGATTATAATGGATTCACCTAGCTTACATTAATGATTTAGTCGCAATCTTGTTTTTGGTCGCCATTTATTCCGAACTTTAAATTCCCTTTAAGTAGAAGTAGATTTAACAGAGAAATTCATAAAAAAACGTAGCTATTTATAACGGTTACTCTTCTATAGAAGTCGATCGCATGCTTAAGAAAGTCCAACATAGGCTTTACGTAAGAAATTCCACGACCTTAACCCCGGTAGAAACTAATAGTAAGAAATTCGTGAAACTCCCCTTTCATGGCATATCGAAAGGCGTGAGTAAGGTTTTGAAGAGTCAAGATATGAACGTATGCTTCGGTTCGCGCAACACACTTAAAAATCTTCTCGGTAATCCTAAAGATAAACCGAAAATGGGAGAAAGGTCGGATATTTATAAAATTGAATGTAGTCACTGTAATAAAGCCTATATTGGTCAAACGAAAAGAGCGATAGAAACTAGATTCAAAGAGCATATACGAAATTATCGCTACGGCAGATTGGACGCATCGAGTGTGACACAACAAATAAATGAAACCGGGCATAGTATTAAATTAGAAGACTTAAAATTGATTAAAAACGTAACGTCGCCGCGAGAATTAGATGCGTACGAGACAGTTTACATAAAAAGTAATAAAAATCTGATGAACCGAGAAGACGGACCGTTGTCGTACTCTGTCCTTTTTGACCTTTCGCAGTAGGCTGGCACTTGTTTATATTTTTTGGGTCATAAAAGAGATCTTCCCGTCTATCTGGCCGTGTTTTTCGCATGTCGTAGCTTAAGACGCGGGCGAGGGTAGAATAGGCACTTGTAAAACAATATTTCTTTTCGGAAGACGGGATAGTTCATGCGTGTTATTTTTCGCACGTCGTAGCTTGAAGGCGTGCAGGAGGTAGAAATAGGCACTTGTAAAAAATATCTGTTCTAAGACGTAGGGATAGTACATGCATGTTTAGTTTTAGAAAGAGTTTTTTCTCACATCATTCGGTCACCGGTTGATGATGAGGACCATTCGTGTCCTCGAAATGGCCGTCCCGGACTAATTATTATATTACTATATAATAAATTAAACTTGTGTGGTGCGGAGGGTGCCGATACTTATGTGTTGTTTACCATACTACGCCACAGTCCTTGCTATCATTATTTGAATATAACCCGTGTATTTTTCCATTTCTGATTAAAAAAAAACTATTCTGGAATGTTTTTACAAGCTCTTCCTTGTACCCAGATTAAATGTAAAATTATGCAGATAAGATTTTTACCAAAATGTGTTGTTTACGATCTTTGGTTTAATGTAATTGTAACAAAGCATTTTCTAATTTCATACCATTCTCTTAGCTCTTAAATTAAATAGCAAACGTAATAAAGAATTAGAATACTTGCCTATAGTTTATTTCGTGTAGATTTCGCATACTGACAATAGCTACGTGTTTGAAATAATGCAATTTTCTATAAAACTCACGAAACATACTTTTGCTCTTGCTATTTAATTTCATTTCGCAAAAGATGACGTAATATGAATATTCTTTGTGTTCATCTAATACAATTATTAGAATAAAATATTAATACAAAAAAAAACACAAAGATAAACAAATTAATTTATAACATTCATGATTAATGTAAGCGTGTGAGTAGACACCAACGAAAGTATTACACGTGCTCCCAATCGAGAATGTTCGTATTCTCGAATCGTTCCGTACTTGC
>LR736862.1:0-54593 GCA_902654985.2 Oryctes borbonicus
AAAAAAATCATGTTGGTTTGTGTTGGGTGGAATATAAACAGCAGCTATATAGAAATTGTTAGTCTGAACACGACATTTATAAATCACAAAATCAGTAACAGTAAGTGATAAAAGTGTAGAAGAATCAATAACTTCAAAAGAAACTTTATCACTAAAAGCTACGAAAACACCTCCTCTGGTGGTAGTAAATTTACGACCACATCTCAACATACTATATGTATGAGGTACGAGTTCAGAAGAAGAAACTGAATCATCCAGCTATGATTCTGTAATAACGATAACATAATTCCTTACCAGTCCCTATGAGGGTCACTGGTAAGGAATGAATGTGTTTTCGATCTTAAGCGACGAGTATTTTGATAACGTTGTTGGAGAACTGTAAGAAGTATTTAGTTTAAAGTAGAAGTAATAGAGAATCCACTATTCTTACATTTGACTCTCAAATTAGTCTCACCCTTCTCTTGACGGATGCCTAGTTCGGCGCGTACTTCTGTATGCATTTGTAATTGCATGAAAGTACGGTGGCAAAAGATGGAGAGACAGGGAAACTTGGGCTTAAGCTTTGAAATATCGCGTAATATTATTATTACATTAGATTCGGTATGGAAACAAACTTTAACTAGGCGTCGGAGATCAGTGCGTGTGGGATCGAACTTACCCAAGTGCGATATTTTCACATCATATCATCATCAGCAACTTGAACAATACAACAAATTTCATCGATTAGTTTACGGTCAAGGTTAATTTGCTCTGAGTTGTTGTCACGCTTTGCCGCAGATGAGCCGAAAATAACAATGCTTTTCACGATCTGAAATTTCTTGAAAGATTTTTTCAGTTTCAACTGTGTAACGGTATTTTTGAAGCAGACATAGTCTCCAAGGACACTTGCTGCAGATTCTTTATTTATTCTTGAAAGGAAGCGATAATTGAGCGCAATCTATTCAGATCATTTTCTAAGCCGACAAGTACAAGTAAACCAAGTCTTTAAATGAATTTTGCGTACTTCAGATGATGAGACATTAAAGCAATCAATGTTATATGGCTTGTCGCAAAGGCAACAATTAATAATTTTATGAGAGTCTGCCGTGTAAAAGATAATAGATTTACCAGACAAATAACAGGAGACAAAATTATTGTAGAGGTACACCGCCAACTACTTACAGAAAGAGCAAATTTTGTACTCAAATTGGTGAAAGTTACAAGAATTAACGATTAAAAAAGCAATTTTCACGGAGAGAAGAAGAATATGTATGTACGTGTTTCAAGAAATCGTATATCTATATCTTAATGACTAAAACATCGGATGATTAGTCAGCACAAAAGTGATTGCTGCAAGGGTAAGAGAGCTTGCGTTTTAGCTAATCACAGTCTAGGAACTGGCCACTTGTTGGATTTTAGCAATATTATCTTAGACATTCTAAACAACTATAACCAGTGGCGGTGCGTGACTTTTTCACAAGGTTTGAAGTGGTACATCACTTTTCCGTCAAAATTATCCATATTTTGCACCGTCTGCTAAACGGTAACTGTGCATGGTATTGCGTAAAAAAGTTTTAACGTAAGTGCAAACATTGTAGTCGTCGTAGGTGTTTTTAAAATTATATTTAGCAGCTTTACAGTTTTTGCAAACGGTTCTCCGAGATTATTATTCATTATAAACAAAAACCAAATTTATTAACTACCCAAAAAATGTTTCTGAAATCTGGTCGCGAATTAATAACTCCCAATTCTGTTTTTATCCGAGATTTGCATTAATGTGGATAAAATGACGTTACAGCATCGAAAAAAAGACGCGGAAGAGACAGGTTCTTTGTTAAACAATTTTGTTGTTTGAAAGTGGCCAGGATACGAAAAATCTATCCTACAATCTTGTCGTAACTTCTTTAGCGTACACACTCTTTTGTATATTCTCCTTGTTCCTTTTCCTCTTTCTCGACGTAAAGTTTCCACATTTTCTTCAATAATTTCCGTTTCATCTTTGATATTTGAAACAGTTTCTTCGAAATGTAATATAAATATGTTGAATACGGAAGAATTTTGTAGGAAAAGTTAACCAAGATTCAAATTCTGAGTACTCTAAAACTCAGACTCTAAGACCAGAGGTTTCATCAAATATTAAAATTTCACATCCACATATTTTTTTTTTTATATATAAATATCTATTGAAGAACGTCGTGTGAATATTCTATTGTCGGTTCCTCTTTCCGTTTTTTATTCTAATTTTAATCTTAATTTGCTTTAATTTTTTCTTCCAGAAAAAATCTATTACTAAAGTTTTTTTTTTATTACACTAATACTATTAATTTTTAAGGTTATTGAACACAATTACTTGTCACTATTTAAAAGCGCGGGAAAAACCTTTACTAAACAACAACGTTCCCAAAGTCATAGGTTAAATAAGACTGGACGTGGAAATCGTGCGTCTCAAATACATGTACACATGAATGAAATTGAATTTCTAAACGATCAGGAAGGACACACGGTCTTACGGCGTTGTGAATACTAATGATAATTAGTATTCGTATTATATAATATGAATTGCCTTTTTCTGGAGATGTTCCATTGATGTCACAATTGATACGGTAAATTTTGCTACATTCCTACAATTAAATTTCCTTTCTTTAAAATTACCATATTGCAATCTGCAATATGCCAAACGAATTCGCGATCTAAGGTCTAACTATTTGATGCTAGCGATTACTGGCAAAATGTGGATCAGACCAGCGATCGTAAAAAAAATATTTTTTTTTATTTAGAAACCAATTTCTCGTACTTACAACATTATACAAGGCAAATTAGCTGGTGTTGACAGTCCATCTCCAGATTTTGAATGAACAATCACCATGCTGAAGTCAGTTAGTGCAGGATGAAATGTGCTACCAAAAAATATAAATACCATGACAGTTTCTTAAATAAATAAGAGTTTACTTATATTACAAGCGATAGTACCTGCGTGTAGAAGTGCTGTTTCCGATTAGCATGTTTTCGAACACTACGTGGTTTATCTGTATTACGAGAGAGACATGAGACCACAAAAACATTTACGACTCAAATTTCGCGCATCTTAGTTTAGGAAAACTTCAAACATGATTTATTTGTATTCGCTTTTGAACATCACCCACAGGTGCATCCGAGTAACCTTAAGTCAATCTTTTCTGTTAACATTAATGTATACATTGAATTTTTAGATCATTGCAGACTTTGAAACAGTAAATATTTCCTTCAAATTATGATGAATACTAAACATATGTTTTCGGCATAATGTGAGGTTATTTTAAATTATCATTGTCTTCTTGCGTGAAAGCAACGTATTGGTTAAGTTTTTTAAATAGTCTGTATGAACATTATTTTAGTTAAAATTGGGCCTTTAACTTCTAACTACTTAAGAAAACGACCACATAATGTGAATTATTTTCAAGTAAATTGCTAGTGTTCTACAACTATTATCGCGGAGTCAAAAATTAAAACCCTCTACTTTAAAATAATTTCCGTTACCACTGAGTCGTCGTCGGCCACATGAACTTTTGAAATTTCGCCAAAAGCGGTTCTCGATAATCTATGAGGGCTACGCCTATTTCCGCTTCACAAATTAGTAGTTTTACTTTACCTTTTTTTTAAGTCCAATACGCGTTTGTAGTTTAGGATATTACGCGACATCAAGGAAAAGGATAGAATCTCGAAAACCATAGGTGGCTAGAGGAAGATAAAGTAAAGTTGGGGTTGATATAGCACAGCATTTGTTTTGGCTGTATGGTTGACTCTTAGATAAAAATAGGATACGTTATCGCAGAGACTTTGTTTGGGTGTATTTCCTTCTTTTTCTCTTTGAGTCGTTTGGTTGTCAATATAATCGAAGGTACACCGAGCTCTTCGAAGAATTTAGTCGATATTTTTAAAGACCCGTTATTAACCGATCGATGTTTAAATGAAAATAAGCAAGCAGCTGTCTATCGATTAAGCTTGTTGCAATTCCAAATTAGAAATGGTTTAGATTAGTTATCAAAAGAATAAAACTGCAACTTTATTATCAGATTAAATCTTGATATGCTGTTGATATGCTGAATTTCATCAGTAGGGCTTATATTTTTTTAATACTGGATTTAGAAAAAGAAATCACTTAAATTCGCAGTTTAGAAACCTTGCAAAGTACATGAACATTTAATTGAATGAAACATTTTAGAAAATTTAGAATTCTATCCCCTGTCACTTCTTTCATTTTCTCTACAATTTGTTTTCGAAATGTTTGTGGAATCCATGTAAAATGAACAAAACACTAAAACCCCTTAAATTAGATTAGGTAAATGTTTGTTGTTGAATTTTTATTTTTTATTACCAAAATAGGTAGTTATCCACCAACGCAAGCTGAGCGCTTTCGAAATTTTATTACCTCCCTCAATGGCCATATTGAGGAAATAGCGTGTCTGTATCAAGTTCTGTTTTATACTCGCAGAAACACATAAAATGTTAAAGGAAGCATTTGGGGATGACGTTCTGTGTCAAGTACAAACTTATGACTGCATGGTTCAAACGTTTCAAAGATGGACGAACATTACGCCAAAATACAGTTGTGAATGATAGTAGACAAACTAACCAACAATTTGTCTTTGAAGGTGACACAGGTGAACCAAATCCTGATATTCTCCAATTTTACTTATCGCTACATTTGATTATCACGTCATAAAATAGGAAAGTAAATGCGGAAAAGTAAACCAATTTAGTAAAAGTAAACCTTTATTTTTTCGTGCTGTTACTGTCAACGAAAAATTTGGTTGCTTCTGGTATATCACAACATTCTTATCAAAACGATAGATAGAAACTACTTTAATACCGACGTTTGGTGTTCCTCCTCTAATTTTACTTTTGGTTCTTTTTATACCATGAATCTAATTTATATATATATACCTTTTTTATGCTGTGCCTAAAATGAAATATTAATGAAATATAATAAAATATCATGATCATTCGTCGCTTAATTCTCTTTCACCGTTAACAAGTTCTTTGGATTTAATAACAATTTCAGTGAATTCGTGCACTCTTAATCACCCTGTCGTACTAAGAATGAATTCTCTTCTGTTAAAAGAAAATAATTTTTATCAAATATTCCACTAACAAAAATCGTATCATTGGATGGTATTTGTTTTGACCTGCGCAATAGTCACATAAGACATTTACATACGTACATGTTAATGAAACCGAAGAGAAAGGTGCAAACTCTGTTTGGGACTTTATTTGCTTCACGTCAATGGTTAAATGTAAAAGTACGACCTGCTATCAACCAATAACGATGCGATTTCCAATAGAGCATCAAAAAATACAATCTAGTGACCACGTAGTCCTTATCACCGAATAAAAAGCACATCATTAGTTATAAGACCGTGAAATATTGCAAACCAAGGGCCCGATAACAACCGCATTTACACTTTCTTCATTACAGTTTTTTTACTATTCTATCACCCTAGCTACTTGAATAATCGATGAGTAAGAACCAGTCAGCTATGCTAACGACTATTGCACTTTTCCCAATTCGACCAATAGCCATCGCTGACCACACCCATCGCGGAACGTTTTTGGGGTGGAAGACTGTGTCCAAATAAAATTATTCCCGTTGTAATAATGCAGGCTAGCAAGGGCTACGCAGTTGCACTTGGAGGGAATAGCGAGGGGGATCAGACCCCTTTGTGCCGAAAACGGACACTTGACCAGTTCCCTCGATGGTGTGTCGCTGTATAAATGCGTTTTATGTTGATGGCAATCCTAACAGAAGAGCTGTTAAAGATAAAAAATGATGCAGACGCCATTATAGTGTTGGTAATTTTTTTTCTGCGAGCTTCAACTGAGTTTGAGGGTGCTAACTGGTAGATAAGATAAAGGCCAGCTTTCTAAATGAAATAGGTTTTTTTTACTAGTTTAGAAAAAAATAAATCGATATGCTTTATTTCTGAAAGATTATTCTCAACAAAAAAGAACATCTAAATAACTTGTTAACGCTCTACCATACATAATATGTTGATAATACCTCGTACAGAACCAGTAAGGGATGACAGGTGGTATAAGCGAGCAGTCAAGGGTTAATTTTACTCTTCCCCGAATATCTGTATAGACAGGTGTATGATTACCGGAATTAGTTGATATAGAAAAAATATATTATTCCTCGTTAAATGGAAATGAAGTCCACCACATTTTCTTGCACTCGTATTCCACGCCGAAATGCGCGTCTTCTGATATATAATTTATTAGATTGGAAAGATTCGACATATTGTACTTTTTGTCTTTAAATATTTTATCACTTGAGCTTCAAACTTTTATATACCTCGACAACCAGAAACACATGCGATCAAGCAAGATTATAACAATCTCCTCTTTTATATTTAAAAGAGGTTTTTAATTAAAAAGACTAACCAGGATGAAATATGGTTTCGAATCAGGGAGAAGGAAAAGAACTCAGATCGTATAATAACACTCACTTTTATAATTGCTAATCTGCAACAGATCATGAAACTATATTAAATAACAATGAATACCATAATTCAACTATATTAGAACATAATCCACATTTATCTGCTTTCTTACATGACTGCTAACGTTTTTTTTGTTGGTTTTGTTTTCTCCTCCTCCTCCATATACATTTTTTCAATTTCTTGTTTCGACCCGCACCCATTCAGTTAAACAACAAAGGAATAATTGCGAACCACCCCACAGTGCGATCTCTATACTTACGTATTGTAAAACGTACATATTATGTAAGTGCCATGTCCGCAGATGTAGGGTGATGCAAATGCATGGATCTCCTCAATGCTTGCGTGAAAAATGTTGCGTTTCATGAAATTTGCATCGAAACCAAACGGGAATGAGTTGCGCCCAGGGTCGGTAGAGGATACAGAACAGGACAGCTTTCGAGCATTCCATCAACCCTATTATTTCTAATATTAAGTATTACCGCTTTAATTTATTCAGACACCCCTTTCGAAAACATTCAAACAACATATCTAACATATCTTCTTCTTGCACACAGTACGTACCTTGTCTGTTCAGGTAAGAAAGAACCAAAATACCATCTAAAGGGAGCTACAAAGAAAAAAAAATGCCTGCCTTTACTATAGTGTAAAAATCCTTAGATTATACAAGGGTTAACGCGAGAGAGAGACACCCCACAAACAAATACATACACGAGCGCTTGGTACCTATCAGCGGTTGGGTGTCCGAACCCGAAAAGCGTCTTTTTTATTTATTAATTTATTAGGGGTTAACCGCTTATTAGGATCCGTTTTATAGCGGGCACGCGACCAGGTAAAAAAGGGGTAATTTTTTCCCCGGTTCTTTATCTTGTGGCGTTTTTTTAGTTAGATGTTCTCTACCTTCGATGTGTTGCTTCGGCACGTGTGTTTTTTGTATGCTGCTGCTGTTTAACGATAGAACGCGAGTATCCGGAAGTTTTTTCTTATTAACCCTTAGTTCACAGCACGGCAATTGCCTGTTATTACGCCGTTGAAAGGAATATTTTATCTATGTATATTTAAGGGTTAAACACCCTTCGGTTAATCGAGATTGGAGGTAATTTTTTCATGCACAATTGAACCGTTAGCTTGTCAGATGTAATATGAATTAAATAACAAAAGAAGACAGTGGAATACCGTCAAGGGAGACTTTGAAATTAAGTTTACAGCATTTTATACTAATTACAGACTGTCGAGAAAAATGACAGCGTGCAAACCATTAAACACGATAAACTATGGCAAATCGCCAGAATGAATATTTTGGTAGAACGCAAGTTTTTTTTTAATACTTACATAAGACAAAGAAACATTTGGGGAAGTCCTGCTAGTAGCTAATTAAATATTACATCATATGTACTGACTAATTGCACACGTTTTTCTCCCCAAACCATTAGGTACGTGCCTTTTACTAAGAATACGCGGTCTCCACGGTGAGGCATATTTTTTGCCCTTTCTCTTTTTCTTCGTATAGCAACTCCTTCCTCTTGAATCATGCATAAACTGTCACTGGTATAATGCTCGAACGTCGTAGCCTAAAGTCTCAAAAACATAAAAGCAGCATCAGCTTTCCTCACTCACACCCTCATTCAGCTCCCCGAGTCCTCCCATCGCGAGGTTTCGTAATAGGGTTTTCCCCAGAAGATCTCGTTTTTTCCCTCGCGCTACCCCGATTTCCGCGAGCTACACAAAAGAGCGCGAGTCTTCGCGATTTACCTCTCCCCCTTTTCTCCGTACGCTAAATCCCGTTTTCGCGAAAAGGAACAAGCCGAAACGGGAGTTAAAAGTAGGAGAGTTTCCCGGTGGTGTGGGGGATTTCCTGTAAAAGTCTCCAAATTATTTATCAGCTTTTAGAGCATTATGAGCCGGTAGATGGTAAGGTATCTGATGTTGCCTACACCGGCATCCATTAAGCGTAATCAATATCGCTGAAACAAGTCGTTCCTTCCCTTCGGCCCCCGAAAGCTGTAAGTAGCGTAGGTACTTTCTATATGGGAATATTCAATTTCACCACCTCATACTCTTCTCTGCTTATAAAATTAATGAACCCTTTTAAATTGCACATTTTCTGCCTCCTTTTCTCTCAAGAACAAGGAAAATTGGGAGGAGATAAGAGAGGGTGGGAAGCAGGAAATTGATATTGAAGATGAAAGGAACAGCACGGAATTCAAACTAGTCGGGCAGAAGCAACCAATTGAAATATTACATATACAGTATTTGTTGACAATAATTTCTAGATGTCTTATTAACAGCCAACTATATTTGCGTTGCATAGGTTAATTATATGTATAAAATCAGCAAACTTTTTGCATACAATTTATGTAGAAAAACATTGCTTCCTTTAGGCACAAAAATCCTTTTCTTTGTGATATACTTTCTTTTACTCAACATTAAAAGTCGCCTTCTTAATTCATGCACCTTTTATGCCAACTGTCAAGACGTAAAACCTGCGAAATAAAATCGTGAAACACGTCACATACAAGTGACATTATCCAATCGAAATACGGCTGCCTAAGGATGGTCCGACGCAGATAAAAACGACAGCACGGCCAGGAAAAAAAATTGCACCACAAGAAACACATGTTCTCCTATTGGGACCATGCTATCCCCTTCCCTTCGTCCGCAAGCTGACCCGACGTCATGGGATGGTTATTTATTAGCAGCAGATCGCCCTCTTTTTTCTATATGCCTTGGACAGGCGACTGGACCCGGTCCACGTTACATAAAAGGGTGCACCAGGGCGATAGTACGGCGAATGCAACAGCCGTCCCTCCGGTTATATAGGAATGGGAAAAAACAGAAATTATCCAGGCAGAATTTTGCATCACGCATATATTTTCCTTTATCGTGTTTTTTTTTGTTGATGGTTAGTACGACCGTTTCTCAGTAATCGATTCTATAATTTCTGCATGTGTCCAGTATACTATCCCCTTGCTCCCTGCACCCCCTTTTTTATTATATGCATAGGGGATTATTTTTCTTTTTTACATGCACGCCCTTATTTGAATAAGTCCGTCCGCCATTGCTTTTCGAGATTCTTTGTATTTTGTATAATGTACAATGGTGAATACGTAACGTATTTATAAAAGGGGTGCCATTTTGTTATACGTATTTTGCTACGCTGACTTTTCATTAAACGCGCCAAGAGAAAAACGATATTCAATCGAGCAATATTTAGTTGATCCAACGGTTTTAACTGTTTTCCCATTTTTGCGTGCTGGACAATTACTAAACTGAGGTGGTTGGAATAATCGACTAGTATTGTCAATTCAGTATTAGAGAAAACATGCTGCCAATTGGTTGTTATAACTATGCAGAATTGTGAAATTATTCGTAATAATAAGATTAGTTTCTGAATACAATAAATGCTTATTTCTTGAATAGTTTCATGTTGTAGGGTTAGTATGGCTACAACACCCTGCTATCGTACAAACTTTAAACAATTCAAGTACCTGCGAAAATACAAAAAGAATCATTAACGTAATAAACTTTTTATTAAAGTTGGTCCAACGAACAAGCTTATTACACTAATGAATTAATACTTTCGTAGACATGATAAACAAATTTATTGTAATGAGATATGAGATATCTTTAACGATATCCATAAATTAATTTGTTGAAAATATAAAAGAGGCATATTGTAATATCTCTTCATTAATTGATCCGATGAATACCTTTATTAATATAATACAAAACAATCTTGTAACATCTTTTCTGGGACCATTACTTGTCAATCTATATGTCTACTTATTCCACAAATTATCTTTTTATGCTATATGCTGACGATCTAATGATACATATTTAAAGCTATTAGGTCGATTATGAACTACTTCGAGTTGCAACAGGACCTAAACAAATTGTATTGCCTCCAAAACAAACTCTTAGACTCTCAATAAACGCAATTACAATCGGTACTCCTGAAATAAATTTCAATTTTCATACACCTTAGATGGGAATGTCTTAAGCGGAGTTTTTAAGATTATGGATCTGAGGGTATGTTTCCTTTCGGTGGAAACTTTCGAAGAAAAGTTGCTCCGTTTTACCTTGATAACAGCATTAAATTTTAAAGCAATACCTGTTTAATAATTATCTCTATCATTTTATCGGACCACAACACCCTTTTTCAGTTTTAAATTCAAATGTTGGTGTCTCTTTGTCCATTCTAACTTACTTTTTCAGTTGATCTCCGACAATAACTGCTTCTTTCTTGCCAATCTTTTAGTCTCACACTATTTAAACGTCTCATAACTGTTCTAGTCAAGATTTTTGCAATCATTTCTGCAGACAGCTGCAAAATTCCTGTAGAACTCAAGATCACAATTTGTGCCCTCTTAGTTTCCTAAACTGTCGCTTTTTTTCCATAACAATTGTCTTGCTAATGCCTTATTTAACACGACTGATTCTTATAATTGTAGTTTCGTTTCTATTTAGTTTCTCAAAAAAACACAGCGGGTACTTTTTACACATTCGCGAAAGGGTCCGAACAGGCGCCTCGTTTTATTGGCCAAAGCTCGAAGTATGCACACTACTTGTTTAACAGTTTCCAGTTAAATGGGGGGTTCTTTAACGTCGCATTCTCTGTCAATTAATATTAATTTTATTAATTAATGAGATGAATATTTCTCCTACTTGCATAGAAATGCGTTAGTATTCCGGTATTTTAAACTTAGTACCACGTATAATATAGTGCCGTAGAAACCTTTATTTATTAAAATAACGCTAACAAATACCTTGATTTTTATAACTTCAAACTTTACAATTAGCACGACACAAATACTTTCCTAATTTGTTTGCGAAACACCGACAATATAATCCGTTATAATCCCCGTTGTAAAGTATAAACAATATTATGGTTGTACGGCGGAAACCCTTCTTTCATGAAGTACGCGCCTATTGCACTGCCTGGCTATCACTCTCCGTTTATGACATTTTGCGGCAAATTGAATGGATTATGATGGCCCTCCATTTCACGGCTGTTAACCCTATACCTACAGGCTAGGCTTCTCCTTCAACCCATTTGCGCGGTCGAACAAAAAGGGTGAAAAGCGGCCACAACCCTCACAATTATGATGTGTATTATTTGTGATAGATTAGAAAAGAGCTCACTGCCAACAAGGACAATTTTTAAAATGTTTAAGTCTCTTATACTTGGAAGTTGATGCATTTTAATCGAAATTAACAACTTTTATGTATGTGGTATTAACCAGAATATAAAATGTCTAGTTGAGATATATGTACTGTAATGTTACAAATCAACGTCCAAGGGATTGTCATCAGCGCTACCCATCTGCTCATCTAGTGGCTTCAGTTTGTCCACCTATCGAAAGTAAAGGTAGCGGTAGAAAATTCCTTTTTCCGGCCTATCTGCATATATAAGATCAACCAACGGCAATGAAAACGAACAATTACTTCTTTTGTATTTCATCTCTTTTCCACGACTTTTAAAATCATGTAAAATATTTCTCCAACAAGACTCAGGGTAAGTTGAAGCATATAAAAATGTAATTTCATCAATTAATAATCGTTCGGTCGTTTTCACCAAAATTCTCAGTAATGTTTCACATTGTAAGGTTGTTGGTGATGTATAGAATCTCAGCTATAGTTACGTCCCTGCATCATACCACAGCAAAAATAAATTGTTTCTGTAAAAATCATCAATCTATCTGTCATTCAGATAACGCGTGTCAAATAAAAAGGTGTTCATTTGAAGAATTCAAATTGGAATTCAAGAGTGAGCAAAAGTAATCATACCTCGTTCAAAAATTCATCTATCAATTCAAATAAAAAATCTCAAACTGCCGGAAAAGTATTTCAGAGACACTCTCGAATTTCACGACCTCCGAATTCATCAAATAATTTCGGAAATGCATAAAATTTCTAAATATTCTCAATTTTTCCCCACATAAAACATTACAGTACATATGTACACTGCTGTTCAACTCTGATGTCAGTAATATGACTGTCATTAAAACCAAAGTATAGGTATACATATGTAGTGACGACGGTGTAGATAATCAAATGTAAATACATTGTATACGTTATTCTTATGGAAAAACTTATGTATAGAAATGTGGTTATATAACTAAAAATATAAACGTTGTAAATATCCCTTGATTTCCTAGTTTTAACAATAATCTGCATATGTCCATTTTCATAAGTGCAGTGCAATAAAAATGTGAGAAAAATTTATCTGCAAAAATAAAAAAATTACCGCCTAGATGGCAAAAATGTCACATCATAATAACGTGGTATTCGAATGGTATTGTTTAATTCAGAATATTTGAACGATGTTGAATTCAGGATCAGTATAGAAGGAAAATGTTAATATAGTGCCACGAAGGCATTAGAATTAAGTGCACATTTATAATTAATAACCAATAGAGCACAACAACTAGAAGACAAGCACAAGATTAATTATGAAAACATCATTAACGTGATTTGTGTATACCTTTTCTTGTATTTTTGCCCATACCTATCTGAGTTATGTGTAGCTTTAAAAGCTACACTTGCTTATGATAATTCACTACAGTCAACTTCGAACTATGTTGATGTGCAGTTTAATTTCGACACCCTCAAACGATGTTTGCATTAGCAAGAATGTATCCTATTTTATAAGTAAAATTTAAGTAGTAACAAACTTTTACTTGAAGTACTTGAGGAAGTAGGATTCTTTAGCAGAATACAATTACCTATTTCATATATTACCTTCCCAAAAGTTGCCATTGCTGAATATAACTATAATGGATTAGAGATATTATTAAAACGATGTAATACTTGTATCCGAAAGCAAGGGGCCTAGAATTAGTATTAGTATCAATGGGCTCTGGCACAAACGCCTTTGGTCATCGCGACCTTGATAGATCTACTATTAGAAAATGCCCTTATATGTGTAGGTGAAGTCTCTTAAGAAACCTTAATATCACTCTAGGATCTTCATCCTTCAGTTCAGTAGATGTCAGAAATGGTTTATTGAAATGTTGTTGTCGAGTGCGACTGATGGCATAGATCCTGATCTTCTTGGTATAAACGACAGATTTGATCTGCAGCTTTCTCTAGATTAAATAGGTAATATTTTAGAGCTGCATGACCTGTTAGAAATACCGCCTGTAATCTAAGGTCCTCTTTGCTGAATGATAGCACTATTTTTGCTGTTTTAGGCGAGGCTGATATGAATGCTTTCGCCTGTTTTTGTCCTGGAAAATTTTCCCAGTACGAAGCCTTTTAATTGTCCTCCCATGTTTTAATTACTTGTTTTATGTGGCTCTCTTGTAGGCCACAGAAGGAGTTAGGATCGATGAAGGGGATATTTGCTGCTTCTCTAACCAGCTTATTTGCCTTTTCACGACCTTCGATCTCTTGATGACTTGGGACCAATCGCAAAGTAAGGTAAGGTTTTGTGTCCTAATTGCCTAAAATTGTGCATACATTGGTGAATCAGACGCGATTCGTTTGAGTAGGCTTTGATAGCCTTTAGAACTGCCTGATTGAGGAGCCTGTAGTAAAAAATAAATTTTTATTGCTGTTCTAATTTGCATGCATAGTCCGCAAAGCTGTCTACATCTCGTTGCCAATAGCAACAAAGGTAAATAACTTCCATCGGAAGACAGAAATTTGAGAAAAAAGTTAATAAACAGTTGATTTCATACTTCTTTTAAATAATTCGGATACAAGCAAATTTAGGCATAGGCATTTTTTCATGTAGAGTCTTTTTCGGAGCATTCTCTGCAACATGCTTTAAATGTATTTACAGCAATGTTGCCAATAAAGATTTCAAAACTGGTTTGCATGCGTGATACCGAATAGAAGATATTGATATTTGAGTTAAACTTCGTTTATATCTCAAAGTGGTGCATTCTACATCTGTATGATATTGTATATCGTTGAACTTGTTTTTGAAAGATCTATCTAAAGGAGGAATATTATACAAGCTACATCATTTAAACTAAAAAAGTTAATATCCGTTAAATCGATTATTATCCATAATATCGGTTACCAAAATCTCAAAAAGGTACTTTAATTATTTTCAGAAATATTTTTGATTGGTTATCGTCGTATATTACCCTGTATACATGCAATTCCTCAATGTTATTCATCGGCAATTGCCTAACCGTACACCCTTTTCCGAGAATCCATACAAAAGCTGTTTTACGCTACAAATTGTTAACCTTACAACGGATGGATTTATTTATTTTGCATATTCACCGAAACTAGCGCGTCTTGACACAGCAATTGTGTAAGATCTGCTCCGGTTATTCGTTTGCAAGGACATCTTCAGCTTTTATTTCTTCGAGTTGGTTTATGTTTATATTGGTGCGTAAACTAACCACAATTCGAATTTCTGGACCGGAAAAAGCAAACTTACTCTAGATATTCGCAATGATTTACAATCTCGACCGTTCTCTTTCTTAAAGGCAGGAAAACAACTACGTGAAAGTTGGGCAATTCGCTGTTTCGAAAAAATTTGCATTTTGTCTCTGTTGGAAGCCTACGGTGTCGTAAAAACTTTCCCAAGTTAATTTTTAGAGCAAAAATGTATGTTTATGAGCCCCCATTAAAGCGGTAAAAGGTTCTCCTAAATAAGTCTAAAACAAGCCGGAATTGGAATTTAGGAAAAAAGGTTCAACGGGGGTCGAATTTTTAAGATCCCAACCTCGTATCGCGATTTATGCAAATTATAGGGGGTGTTGTTTGGATTTATTGAGGGATTTTCGCAACCGTCACAGGATAACTTCCAAGAAACCCTTTTCGTGCTATAAAATTTGCAGTCGTAATATTTTATTTGTTATATGCAGGACCAAAATAAAATGTTTTATAAACATCCTCTGATAATAAGTTCTGTTTGAAATTAAAATTAAATAGAACTTCCTTAATGTAAGACTCAGAATTCTATTAAAGTGCACCTGGTTTATATTAGAAGTAACTGTTCCTTATCAGAAACAACCCCTATTACTTGAAAAATTTATGTTTCTTATTACCAGCCGAGATGTTAACTTTCTAAAATATATCATTATTCCTTTTTATAATTTCTAACTGTTACGGATTAAAATTAATTACATATATAGAGCTCTAGTTTTCAGCCAAAATAGTATAAATCATGTATTGACCTCCCTATATTTCTAATATATCCCTTATGTGCCTTTCTGACCTCTTTGGCAGTTCCAGAAAGTGTCTGAGCATCCGTTTCACCCTTCTTAAATCGTTTCGAAAGCAGGAAACGCATATGTGACATTTAGTTAGGCTCAACCATTTCCTAGAGAGTCAGAATTGTGTTGTTGCATTATAGAAACAACTGAGTATTTTAAATAGGAATCAATGCTAAAATATTATTTTGATTTTAAATTAGAACAATTGGCGATGAGGTTATTGAAAAATATTAAATTAATTAAATAAATTAAATATTTAGTAAAACATTTTACGTGTAAGTACTAGATGAATACATATGTCAATTGGTTAACATGGTCACTTTAATTACCATTTGATAAGTGATTCGACGACTTGGTGCAGCTTATAGCTAATCATCTACGGCTAAGTCTATCGGATATAACGAAGAAGTACAAGTTTGATCAGAGGAAGCAAGAAAATGACGAATCAATTGCTGGCTGTAGAGAAGTTATCAAAAACTAGTAAATTTGGTAATACGCTTGAAAAAAATTGCGAAATCATCATCGATTTTTTAGGCTTAAAAATGAAGCAATCCGACATCTATTTTCCAAGATAAAAAATAAACTGTAAGCATCAACTGACATCAATTCTGTGCAAATTGATGACATTTCATTAAATTACATTCAATAAAAATTTTAAGGATGGGTGAAGGTCAGGGTTCATCCAGTTTAAAGCGAAAATAGAAGAAAAATAAAACTAAAAATAAATTTAAATTTAATAAATATGCAGACGTAATTGCGGGGCATGTTACCATAAACGATTTTGAGAGTGATTTGTTCCATTTACAGGATATTAATGAAAAATCTTTAAGAGTAAAACTTTAAACAAACCAAATTAATCTAGAAATGTAAATTAATACCGGCTGCGCAATTTTGGTAATATCTGAAAAAAATTGCCAACTATTTTAAGAATATATAAATGAGATCATAATAATGAGAAAATAATTGAAGTTAATATTAAATTAAACGAAATAGTAAAAAAATCGTTTAAAATTGTATGTAATAAAAAGTAATGGCCCACCTTTCATGGTTTCAATTTAGATTGTATAGATCAAAACAATGCCGGTACTAAAACAAAAATATCTAACTTAGTTGAGGAAAAGTACTTAAATGTTTTCAAAAATGGGTTTGGGTATTCTATTGATGACCAAGCTGCGTTACATATTAAAAAATACGCTGAACTAATTTTTTGTAAATCACAGTCACCGATTGTCGATTAAAGAAAGAAGTAGAATTAGAATTAGATAATTTAATAAAATTAGGGATTTTAACACCAGTGTATTACAGCGAATGGGTAACACCAATTCGTACCAGTTCTTAAACGAATTGGTCAAATTAAATTATGAGCGACTTCAATGTGACACTTAACCCTGCGTTTCATATGAATAAATATCTATTACCTAAAATCGAAGATCTTTTACCAAATTTAGTATACTTTGACAAAAATTGGCTTATGACAGGAATATGTTCAAGTTAAATTCATAGAGGTAATCCTCTATGAATTTAACTAACAACTCGAACTAATGTTCGACATAATAGATTATCTTATGGGGTTGCTTGTAGCCCTGGTATATATTTCAAAGGAAAGAAGGTTTATTTTCAAAAAGCAAAGGAGCAATTTCTTTTCTGCTTTATATACACACAACAAAAAGATTAAGGCTATAGAACAGGTCAAAATACCTGGTAATGTACCAGAACTGCAAGCTTTCTTGCTGGGCTTGGTAAATTATTATACAAAGTTTATTATTTTTAATTATTCAAAATTGCATCCATTGCATATCAGTCATTACAAAAAGACATCAAATTTAAATTTAAATGTTCCACAGTTTGCAGTTTAATATTTTGATTATATATGGACAAATAATTTTCTGCGTTTCTAAATTTCGTGAAACTGCTGCAGTAAGTCAATGGTGACATATAGTACTTATACTTATGGTCAGTATATTCTTCTCGAAAAATATACATATAAAATCCGTGCAAGAACGTGCAAAAGTGATGATAATCCATGACAACCTCTTCCGAGAGGAAGCTTGGTTCCACCTCAATAGTTTTATTAACAAACAAACTAAGCGTATATGACTCTTATGTCATGATACAAAAACCATTCCATGAAATGTTTGTTGCTTGGATGGATAGCAGCCTTCAGGAAGAATTAGTGAAAAGGATGTAATAACTTATTTTAAATTTTTCTAAACCATAATTGCATGATGACGAATTAAGGGACTGATACTTCCAATAAGACAATGCTATACCTCACAAAACACTACAAACAACATTCCTCTTGCATGAATATTTTAATAACCGTATAGAAGATTTTCCTCCACGTTCTCTCAATTTAACTATTTTAGATTTTATTTTACCACACCTCAAAAATACAGTTTTTAAAAATACTCCACACGCAATACAAGAACTTACCGTCACAATTCAAAATGTTTGTGACGCAACATCTCTTCAACACATTCAACAACATGAAACAAAGAGTAAGGAATTTGCATTGAAACCGAAGATCACTGAGCATTTACTACAATTCTTTGCTAAATTCTTGTTTTACTTGTACTAGGAAGTATTTTTTTATTCTGCTAGCTTTATTGTTATTAACTTTACCACATTATCAATATATCAAATAATTTCAGGCTTCAATCGTAATATGATTTAAAAAATTACGATTATATAGTGTAACAAATAATTATATTAAAAATCACATAACAGATATTGAAAAGTAATATAATTATCATTAAGTTCATTAACATAGTGATAACTCCATAATGTTTATTATCTAGGTTTTATATATTATCAATTTTTCGGAGTATCATGATACTCGCTTCCTCTCTGTATACTTTGATGCGTTTACATTTTTAAAATATATCCACTAAACATAAGCATACATTTCTCAGCAAAAAAAAGGAAAGGGATGCTCATATAACATCATGAACACAAGAAACCAATACTTAACGCTATTACATAAATCAGGAACAAAATGTCATGGTTTACGTCAAAAAAAAAGAAGTAAAAGACCACGTGTTACCCTGTTATGGAGCAAAAACGTTTTCACAAAGAGGGCATTTTAGATATCCTCCAACAATAAGCTAAATAATTCTTCTGGTCAACTGTTGCTTATGACCATTTTCACCCATTCCTGCAACTACGTCCATGCCAGACTAAAGAATAGCTACCTCTTTACCGCATCTTACACTGGCTACCGTACATACAACTCTTTTGTGCTCGGTTTTTCTATTCTATTTTTTTTTTCGACTTCGACCTGATGGCTTCCTCCTTTCACTTTTACATAAAATCCCGTACTTTACTGTCGGTCTTCGTTATTTATAACCCCTTGTGCGAACGACCATTTATGTCTCCAAATAGGAAAGATCATCTATCTGTCGCTTTGTGTCGAAGACGCGTGATAATTCTTCCATAAGAAGACAGAATAAGGACAACGGCTGGAACGTTTAAACGGTCAGTTAAGTAAATTTCGCGTTAATGATGTAAAAGGCTGTTCAAGTTTCAAGTTTTTCAAGTTGGTACATGATGTTCGCTACATCATAGCAAAATTAATGATATTTCAGGAATGATAAATGAAGTACACACGCACGGGAGGTAAATAGTCCATTTTTGAAGAACTTTTAATGCTAATAGTGTCTTTTATGTTTCCAAATTACTTAAAGAGTTAACTTTATAATAATGCATAACGCAACCATCGTTATTTTCAGTATATACTTCGATATTCAAACGAAGATGTTTCGTATCCATCCTCCTTTACACTTTAAAAACATATGTGAAGAGGAACGAATAACGCCGCAGAATGCTGCCAAACCCCACATGCCGCGTCGTGTAACCTTTTCGTCGATGACCTAGGTCAAGGCGGGAAATGACGTAAGCCAGTCAGGATAGAGAGACCCAAAACCACCGACCGGCTGCGTCGCCTTTTTCCAGGAAGTTTTCAATGCCTAGCAAACCTTACGTATATCTTTAAATTTCAAATGTCGCCTATTTCTAACGCCCATAAAATTGCGCCGTTTGAAGGTATATTACTAATATTTTAATTAATTTAAGTATTAATGTACGTGTATTCGCTTGATATGTTTTAATAATTTAAGTGGATAGTTCGGCAATTAAGAACATAGTTGCCAGTTTCTTGTCGAAATACATGTATCATCATCAAAATAAACGTACAGTATCCAAAACAAAATTTAAATATTATAAACGCCGTTAGAAACTTTGAAAACCTAAACCTATGACCCATTACGTTCAATTCCGTAACGGCGCACAGTAAGAAACCATTTTAGCATGATTAATTCTTACACCTGGATCGAAAAGGTTCCAAACACAAATTCTCGTCACCTGAAACGAAAAATCTCCTTAAACCCTTTTAAGAGGTGTCTTATTTTTCGCAAAGCATTAAGTAAATTTAATACGGCGTGAACTTTCTTTATTGAGAAACATATGCTTTAAAAAAGGAAGGGTAAGCATTTATCGAGACAACACCTATCTTGAATAAGATTTACTCTTTTCTTGAGAAGATATTTGGGTGAAAATACCGATATTTTTTTACGAAAAGGAAACTTCAAACACATCTTTTTAAGTGCTAGAATCGATGACGTATACCAGGTTAGCCGTAATACTTGGCATCGAATCGAAATATTACGCATAATTTTTTTGCTTTTGGCCAAGTTTTATTTCTGGAGTGGGTAGGAGCCTATTAGAGGTACATTTTGAAATTATTTTTATAATGTACAAATGTCCCAAAAATAGAAAACATAGGAAGTTGCATTTTTTAAATGCAACACCCTGTATATATTCCATTTTCGGTTCCTTACCTCACCTAAATCTAACGGTTTTTGAAATATTTTGTATTTTATGAAAATGTAGTGACAATTTCCTTTTTTAGCCCAAATTTACACTGGAGTCTATTAATTAATTAAGTTTTATGCTGCCCTTGTTGAACATTTTCTAACGTACACAAGGTGTTTAGAAATTAAGATCAATTAATTGTAAGTTGTAAACATCAGTAACTTGTTTAATTTACGCTAACGTCATATGTGGAATTTCATATCGCTAACACTTGACGTTTACATGAAAAACGCAAATTTTCAAAATGCAGACTGCTTTTATAACAAAAATAATATTTATTAAGTCATCAATAGTATTTTTTACGTTTCATAACTACTTAAAATAAATTTTGCCATAGTTTAAATCATACCTATTTATTTCTAAAATATTAAAAATTTTATCGGCTGGTTCAAATAATGAAGGAAAAAATGAAGACAAACAATTTCTGGGCTTACCTTTCAAGAAATTTCAAGGAATTTCTCGGATACGCTCCGATGTTGTTGAAGTCGGGTGATCTTGGGGGCAATTATAAGGTCCATTCCTTCCGATCCATTGGTTTTGGAAATGGATATCTAAAAATTCTCGTACCCCACGATGAAAATGTGCCAGAGTTCCATCCATTTGAAGCCACATTGTTCTTCTTATGTTCTAAGGAATTTTATGTAACAAGATTGGAAATGGATTTATCAAAAAAATCAAAAAACAATATTCCATTTAAATGTTCTTCGGAAAAATAAGGACCAATTAAGTATCGACCCATTATTCTACCCCACACATTCACGGGCCATCTGCGCTGATTGTTATATATTGTGTTTGTCTAAATTGAGTCAATAATCTTTCCAAAACGGCCTGATTTGGATGATTTCTGTTAGGAAATACGTGACGCCAATTAGTAGTTTTGCAAACATTTTCCAAAAATATCCATTTAAATTAGACAAGTTGTTGATGTCTAAAACTTACAACTATTTAGTCTTCATTTTTGAACGCCTTGTATACATTAATTAGTGCTACATTTTCGTAAAATACGAAATATTTCAAACACCGTTAGGTTTAGCTTAATGAAACTCGCTTTTATTTCGATCCTAGAAATTAAAAATGAAATAGTGTACAGAGTGTTCCATTTAAGAATATGCAACATTGATATGTTGGGTATTTTTGCTCATCGTGTACACAATGAAAATTATTTAAAAATGCGTGTCTATCCACCCCAAAAATAAAACTTTATAAAAGAAAATAATTTCGTTCCTAATACTTAGCGTCGAATAACGTGTGAATAATCCTACATAATAAAAGAATCTCTGAACGACATTGAGGTTCACATATATATTTATCTCGCTCTAAATGAAAAATTTTCACTGAATGTAAAAATATCCCACAAATCCTTTTTTGCCAAAGGCAGATGGACTTTTATTAGCTTATACTTATCTAGACTTATATTAGAGGCGTTAAAATAAAGTTTTGTTGAAAACAAGAGCACAAATGGTCAGTTACACCAACATAAGATGAAATTTAATCTCGGATTAAGTCGAAATGGCAGGTAGAAGGTGATATTAATTTCTACTTGATTGATTGCAATTGTCGTCACTCTAACTTTAGATTAAATGTTAATTTGTGTCTCTGCTACTGATCATAAAAGTAACGGATATGGCAATTATTATCGCTCTTGACAGTTTTCCTTTCGAGGCCAGTTTAATGTCTACACTATCAATAATATTATGTAGAAAATTAACGGCTTTACCTATAGGCAGCAAAATGATAATTTTCCGCAAATTGTCAATTATTACACAATAATACTAGCTAATTTCAAACCTATGAATAGAAATACAAAATAGGTTTGTTTTTTTTTTCAAGATTTGAAACGATTCCAAACCGTTCAAACTAGTTCATCAAATCATTGTATAGTTGTACATAGCACTAAAGATGGTATTACTTATACTAACGACTGGTTTGAGCGATTCTGAATCGGTTCAATCGTGAAAGGAAAAGAAAGCTAATATTGCCTTGGGGAAATCAATATCCTTCTTGGATCGCAACAGCAAAATGCCCACACATTTACAAGTTATCGTTTTTGACGTATTATCTCTAAATTTACCATTCTTTTAGGTAATACTTTTCATTCAACTCTCGAGCATTGTGATAATCTCTTGATATGGTCTCAAATATTTCGCGAAGTAAACTACTAAACTGTATTGTAATAACGCAAAAATGTAAACAAAGAAATTTACGCACAACAAAAATGCAGAATTTTTAACTGGGTTTGCTCCATTAAATTGATTGTATAAACAAGAGTAACTTTAACTTTTTCGGTTTGCAATATAGCAAAATTCAGAGCGCTTAAATTGATGTAGCGTATAAAAATATGTCAAGTGTCCGCCAAATACTTTTCACCATATAGCAACTGTTTCTGTATTTCCTTAGTTTTAAAGTAACTGTACGTGTAGTTTCTCTGTGCACTATTAGAAACCAAAAAATGTTCCAAAATATTTGTCCCACCATATTCATATAAATACGTAAATGCCATTTATTTATTCATTAAAAATTCGTCCTAGAGAGTTATTTTGGGAAATACGAAGAAATGTTGTAAGAAAATTTTCTTACAACATTTCTTCTCAAATTGTACACATCTACTTAGAGACTCCAAATCCAACTTTTGTTTTCTCTTACATTTTGTTAAAACTACACTCTGCATATTTTTTTCAATAAATTTGCTACATCAATATGGGTTGGAAATCGAGTGATTAAAAAGGAGAAACTTTAATATATTTTTTTTTTGGGTAGAAAACTTAAGGACGCTCTTGTAACTGAAAATGTTAATAGTGGAGTTATACTGAGTTGAGGAGTTAGAAAATATCTCTAATTTTTATGATCAAAAGAAACTTGCATTCACATACGTTAGTACAAAATTAATATGACAACTCAGTAATAATTGGCTTTGTCACAACTTATACATTAAATTTATCTGTTCATATAAATAATTGCTTTATATATTGCTATTTTGTGTCTAAACAATTCTACAAAGCAACGTATAAATTCTTGTACGTTTACATAAGGCCCTACAAACATTTACACCACTCAACAATATCAGTTTCTTTACCAGAAAATAATATATTGTTGTGGATTCATATAATGACAAACGTAAAATAAACAATGTAATAAAAAAAACTCTAATGAATATATATTTATTTTTTTATGTATATTTAATTATAAATTATCACTGTCATGTTTAAGGCGATATCTTATTTTGAATAGTGATAGATAAAACATAAAATTCTGTAATTACTATAGTTTATTACAGGTTCGTCAAGATACTCGAGCGCTAGTGTCGCTAGGTTTGTTCCTCGTCAATGTAGATGTCTCTGAAGTAAACTATTTATTATATTTGTTCATGAATTTTTTATAATAAAATTAGTGTTAACGTTTCAAGCAACAAGTTAAAATAGAAGATATTAATTTAAACAATGTAAAGCTATTTTTAGGCGCATATTAAGTATTTTGGTAACCCATTTGATCTAGGGGTTTTCAATAGAAATAAGATGCGCCGGCTTCTATTTTGCTGGAATCGGTTTGAACAGAATGAACATTTGTAAGGCTCTTGCAAATAACGTAAGATGCTGCAAATAAAGTAATAGCTTTGTTCAAAAACTAGTCAGAGCCAAGTATATTCTTTGAAATCAGTCAGAAAACACTGGGATTCTTTTTTAGCCAATCTAATCGCGTATGTTTGAACAAGGCTAATAAGTAAGTGTGCAGAAACGAGTTACGCTCCACGAAATTTGCAGAGACTAGGCAGTCTTGTGTTGATTGTTGTGATTGTGATGATGTTGTCTCATGAAAATGAGTCGACAGAACACGCGTATGTCTAGTCTCTGTTAATTTCGTGAGGCGCACAGAAAGTGTACTCGTTTGTACAGGCTTACTAATAAGTAACCTTTTTTTGTATTTTAAAATATTTTCAACAAACGTCTCATTCGTACATACAGGGTTATTGAACAGTATGGAGACGGCGATTTATTGTCATTAATATTCATTTTAGACAATTACGTTCAAATCATTTATGTAAACTCAGAGTTATGGTTAAGGATAAGTTAAACAAGTTGGTCCACTGTCTCATAATATTCTCTATTAAACATATGAGTAGCGACCGGAAACGCATCTTCAGGACCATTTACCACTTTGCATTAATAAATTCTAAAGGCTGAAGATGTTCAATATAGCAGTTGGTTATCTACATTTGCGAATACTTGCATTTATTTTCAATTTCTTAAGTTACTTGAAACTTGTAAATTTTACTCTACCATTCCATAAGCTTTTTTTTTCTCTCCAATATTTTTTCTCGTTTAAAAATTTTTTTTAATAACATTTTTACAAGAAAACACCGGTTCAGGTATTTAATAAATGTTAGGTACATCGCAAATACACAAAATTATTTGCAATTTGTTACGGATTGTAATCTTATAATTAAAAACAAATTAACAACTAATGAACAGCCGACGACTGAATGATCTTCGGTCGAAGATGAAAATCGACGCATCCTCGAAACAGCTCTTCCGGATTAATCACTTATTCTTGTGTGGTACCATTTAAGGTACACTTGGAATAAGATATGTCCGAACATCCAAGAAAGAGAAAAAAGGACTCTCCCGGCCATTTGGTGCGTGGGGAGAGCGCACTGTATTGTTCTCTCTTTCTTCGGTGTCCGGCTACTTTTTATTGCAAGAGTATGATCATGCATACTTACCTCGCATGCAAATAGAAAGTACAAAAAATACAAATAATTTCAAGAATATCTATTAACAATACATTAGTACAGTATCAAAGGTGAATAAATCATAAGTGCATCCTCTACGGCTGGCACGGCAGACGAACGTATATGATTTTGTAACAATGCAATCTATGCAAAACAATTGCAAAAACCATTTATTTCCAATATTTCATATTTTCGCATGATACAGGCAATTTATTAATCATTGGCTTTCAGACCATGATTATTGTACCATCTTAAGTGTAACATAAGTATTGTTACACTTAAGTGTAACAATACTTACCTACATACACATACACTTTCTAGTAATGAAGGAGTACAATTTGACAACTTTACCCTTCCACGGATAGCACAACCTTAAAAGCACGGGATGACTAGTGTAAGCTTCTGTCTGTTCCATCTGTAGAATTTGTTTCTAATATATGGACACTTCAGTCATGCATTTGTCAATAATTTGCGCGATAAGCTAATTTGGGTGTTGAATAAAGGAATTGTTCCTTTGTTCTATGCGTTGTAACTTCACTCAACGATTTAGATTAACTTTACTGCGTATTCTTTACTACAAAATAAAATAGTACATTTCGAGAACTAAAACATCCATTTTTACAAAAATTAATTTATTTAAATATCTGTTACAACCTATCTGTTAATAAATGTGTCACAACTTTTTCGTAAGTATATTATAAAATTATGATAATCTAAGTATAGAAATTAGAAGTAATAAAGTACAGTGCACATAATATATAAAATAATTTATAATAAATAAGAATTAGAGACAAAACGATTAGAAAAACGGGAATTTTGCGAAGTTACATTATGACTTTGCTGTGGAAAAATATTCATCGAATCTTTTGGCTTGGGCTTGTTGGAGTTTTTTAAGTTTTTTCATTAATCCTTTGCTGACCTCTTTACCTTCAGTATCGTGTGTGGGTAGACCCTGCAATAAGAAAAAATCGAAATAGTAACATTGCTTTATTAAAATTCATAAATAATATGACATACATTCTCGTCAAATTTAGAATATTTATCGGTTTCACGTCTGAACATTTCTGAGGGAGGTATCCTTCTTTGAGCTTCTTTAGCTGCTTGAACTGCAGCTAACTCGGCTTTTTTCCTTTCCTTGTCAGCTAACTTTTCCAATTCAGCCTTTTGTTTAGCTTCCCTTTCTCGAGTTAGAGATTTGCAATCGACTAATTTCACAGCGCTGGGTTCGCCTTAATTAGGGAAGAATAAAATTACAATAAATTATCATGTATTTTACTTTCTTTTTACCTTCTCGATCTTCTAACCTCACACCTACAAATGGGAGGATATCATCACGCAATAAATCACACTTTTTCAAAATGTCAGTGGCCTTCAGAGCTTTCGCGTCATTCCTAATATCATCACGGAATTTTGCTAGAATAGTTATGTAAGGCATTGCAACAGTTTCATGCTGAAAATAGTGATATAGCGATAAGTAAAAGAATTAGCGCGAAAGACTATTGATGAAGTTTACGTTTGTAGTTGAAGAGCAAACTGGGAAGCCAATTTCTTCTGACTGCGGAATTGTGCCGAATATTTTCAGTAACTCGGTAATATAGACACCTATATCATTCAGAAGGAGAGCATTTGGAGGTTTTCGATCCCTCATGTAGAGATTACTTGCACAAACTAACTCACGGATGTTGTCCAGAGCAGTTTTAGTATCAATGTTATCTTTAAATCGATCAAGAGCAAGACAAGTTTTATGCAGATTCTAAAATATTTGACTTACCACAAAGAGCTGCATGTACATTCTCCTTTGTTTTTAAAAATTTCTGATTTAATCCAAGCTCTGCTTGTATCCATTTACTGAACGTAACATCCGAAGTCTGCTTACTGATACATCTTGCGATATTCTTGACGTTCAAGAAGAATTCCTTTAAAATAAAAATTTATGTGGAAGTTAGATGCTATTAAAATTTCTTGTGATTAACTTACATTTAACATTTTCTCGAATTGTATAGCTATATCCATTGTATTCTGACTGTAGTCTAAGGTATCCTTCCATGAGTGCAACAAGAATGCAAATCTTAATTGCCTGGCTGTGTATTGTGATAATGCATCCTGTATCGTAACAAAGTTCTTCAACGATTTTGACATTTTACATCCAGCTATCGTTAAATGGCCCGAATGTAAGAAATATTTAACCCATTCCGATTCGTCGAAATACGCCTAAGTTGATAAAAAATTTTAAAATGTAGAACCTTAATGAATACGATAATTAAATAGCTTACTTCGCTTTGCGCTATTTCATTATCATGATGAGGAAATTTTAGATCAACGCCACCTGTATGAATGTCTAAAGTAGGGCCGCAGATAGCAGAAGCCATAGTTGAGCATTCGATGTGCCAACCAGGTCTACCTAGACCCCATGAAGATTTCCAAGCTGGTTCTCCAGCTTTGCTCCTCTTCCACAAAGCAAAATCGTTGGGTGAACGCTTTTCATTTTCTTGTTCATTTGATGTTAAATCACCTAATGAAATTAAACAAAATGATACTATGAGTAACTTGCAATATACTAAATGCTAAATACATAACTGAAGTTGGTAAGAGAATTGATAAAGCCTTTTCAAAAAAAAGAACATTTAATATAGAAATATATCAAATTTTGCCAAATATTTAAGTAAAAAATTGAGGTTTCAACGATAACTAAGGAAAACACTGTTCTCAATAGGAAGCATAAAAATTGTAGTATTAAAAACAAAAATCTCACCTTCTCCTTCCTGTAAACTTTTCGTATCACCATAAGCTTCGGGTACTAATTTTGCGTAATGATGCTTGTCATTCTTATCGAAACCAAAGACATCAAAGTAAACAGATCCATTTGCTTCGTAGGCCAAGCCATTCGAAATGATTCTTTGAATGTATTCAATGATTTCTGGAATATATTCACTAACCCTTGTTAAAACATTTGGTCTCAGCACCTGTTTACAAATAAAATATAATTACAAATATAAAATCTAATAAAATACTTACATTTAAGGCATCCATATCTTTGTGGAATTCTTTTTCAAAATGATTTGGTAATGAACTGAATATTGTATTATCAGTCACTGTACATCCATACAAACTATCTAGCCAATCCGAAAGTGGGTCACGACTATCTACCACAAATTGACGTTGAGCACTTTCAATTTCTTTAAAATCACCACTTTTAACAGCTGTCTCAAGTTCTTCAATAGATGTTGTTAGCCTAAAAAAATGCATAGAAATTGTTTACAGCATACATATAATAAAATTGATGGTTCGTACCTTGTTATTAATTTCTCATACATTTGTTTCTTGTCAGGATCTGTTGTATTGTTAGTGGTAGTTGTAAATTTGTCCATAACCTATGAATTATTTATATCTTTTGGTTAATTTAAACAACGATAACTTAAAATTACATTTTAACTAACCTTTTTTGCATCATGCAATACTTCTTCCAGAGTGTGTTCCTCGTTTAAATATTTCTGGTATAAATAATTTTGTCGGGCTCTTTTAATTATCTTATCATCAATGTCGGTAATATTCATAACATAGAATATATCATAGCCAAAATAATTTTCAAGAACTCGACGTAGAATATCGAATGTGATATACGATCTGAAACAAGCATTAAATCACTCTGAAATCTTACAGGTATGTGATATAATAACTACCTTGCATGTCCCATATGTGAAGCATCGTAAACAGTAGGTCCACAGCTGTACCAAGTCACTCTCTTCCCATTTCTAGGGACAAAGACTTCCTTCTGTCTTGTCAAGCTATTGTACAATTTCAAGACAGGTACCTCTTTGTTATCGTAGGGACACCACTTCGGTTGGGATCTTTTAGCCATGCTGCAATTAAATGAAAAAAATCAACTACGTATATCTTGAGTTGTTTTCCCGTCCGCGATGTGTGTTGAAAATTTGGTATTTAAGTATTAAAATCGAAGAATAAACTTACATATTTTCAAAGTGATGACCAAAATCAAACAAACGATAGCGATATAATATAATAATTTAGATTTTTTAATTGAAAATCGCGTATGAAATAGAGAGGCACATTAAACTTCGCGATATCTTTACACACTGATTTCGATCGTGATGTTGGCATTGGGAAATACGTTTGAATACGTTGCCAACATCATCATACATACGCCCGAGAGAGATCGACGATAAAACCATAGATGAAACAAAGAAACTTGCTATTCCGCTATAATCGAAAAAATAACGCCAATAGATTAATTAATTTTCAATATTGTAGAGGAAACAGGCTTTCCTACTTGACGAATAATTGTAAATTCCACTGAACTGAAGTGTCCTGATAATTTATTGAACTGTAATTAACACCTGTATACATCCTTCGGATTGCCTCATATAGTCTAATGCAATTTTTTCGTTTATTAAGGTATTTACCGGGAAAAAAATACCTTACCTACCTTACTAATAACTTAATATTTAATAAGCTGGCTAATGCGGTCTGATGTAACACCATTTTTTCCCGAATAATTACTGAATAACAGAGAGAGAATTAGCAAAGATACACACGCCCAGAGTTATTTTCACTCGATTTACTTTACTTAATTGATAGCTTAAATATTATCTACACAGATCGAAATGTACGCTACTTATCTAACAATAATAATAACAGGAAGCAGATTTATTTTTTTTTAAATCTAGGATCTACTGCGTATTAATTGAAAAAGAAAAAAAAACGTTTTATTTTTCAATATGCCCATATTGGTCTAATTCTTCTTTTATTAACGAAAATAATCCATGTTTTAATTCATAGATTACGCATGAATAAGTACGATAGCTTGATGTATTTTGTTATCTTATTAGCAATGTTATAAAAGTCATAAACCTTGCGTTTCCACCGCATTTTTTACTTAATATCTATGAAATATGCATATATGTTAAAACAGCGTTTTCGGTGAAATAGTCGAGATAAGCGAACAATGTCTAATAAAAGTGTAATAATCAAATCAGGTAAACATGTCGGGATTTGTTCGTACCCAATTAAAATTGTGGTAAATATAGAAAATAATGAATAATGATAGCAAGGACTGTGGTGTAGTATGGTAAACAACACATAAGTATCGGCACCCTCCGCACCACACAAGTTTAATTTATTATATGGGAATATAGTAATTAGTCCGGGACGGCCGTTTCGAGGACGCAAATGGTCCACATCAACAACCGGTGACCGAAATGGTGCCGCAACCGGTGCTGCAATTAATTTAAAAAATGAAAAATCTAACCGAGCTCTATTACACTCCAATTCAAAGTAATGGTTTTAAGGGGCTGCCGTTTGGTTAAACTCAAAAAATTTTGGCTTACTCTATGGGATTTCCCAATTTACTAGATTAAACAATTGCTAACACTTACCCGTTTCTAAAACGAATTAACTTGATCGAGGGACAATAATTTTCTTTGTACTAATGATAAAAAATTCACATAAAATTGCTCCAATTAATTTAAAAATTCAAAAATCTAACCGAGCTCTCCTACACTTCAACACAAAATGATTGTTTTAAGAGGCTGCTGTTTGGTTAAACTCAATTCACTGAACGGGGTTTTCCAGTTTACTAGATTAAACGATTACTAACACTTACCCGTTCCCAAAATCAATTAATTTGATCGGAACACAGTAACTTTCTTTGTGTTAAAGATAAAGAATTCACATCAAAATGCTTCAATAATTTAAAAATTGAAAAATCTAACCGAGCTCTCCTACACTCCAATTTAAAATTATTGTTTTAAGAGGCTGCCGTTTGGTTAAACTCAATTCACTCAAAGGGATTTTCCAGTTTACTAGATTAAACGATTACTAACACTTATTCGTTCCCAAAATGAATTAACTCGATCGAGGGACAATAATTTTCTTTGTACTAATGATAAAAAATTCACATAAAAATGCTCCAATTAATTTAAAAATTCAAAAATCTAACCGAGCTCTTCTACATTCTAATACAAAATAATTGTTTTAAGAGGCTGCCGTTTGGTTAAACTCAATTCACTGAACGGGATTTTCCAGTTTACTAGATTAAACGATTACTAACACTTACCCGTTCCCAAAATGAATTAATTTGATCGGAACACAGCAACTTTCTTTGTGTTAAAGGTAAAGAATTCACATCAAAATGCTTCAATTAATTTAAAAATTGAAAAATCTAACCGAGCTCTCCTACACTCCAGGCTGCTCACAAACTCAAAAAATGTTAACTTACTCAATCGGATTTTCCAGTTTACTAGATTAAACTATTACTAACACTTATTCGTTCCCAAAATGAATTAACTCGATTGGGGGACAATAGTTTTCTTTGTATTAATGACAAAAAATTCACATAAAAATGCTCCAATTAATTTAAAAGCTCAAAAATCTAACCGAACACTACTACACTCCAATTCAAAATGATTGTTTTAAGAGGCTGCCGTTTGGTTAAAATAAAAAAAAGTTAACTTACTCAATTGGATTTCCCAATTTACTAGATTAAACGATTACTGATACTTATAGGGTTGTGATAGTGGAAAGGTATTTGTGATGTTATTTTCGATTAATGGTCGTCATATTCCGTAGAATAAATACCTTGTCTAACGGGTATTTTTGTAAACTGTATCATATCAAAATAAAAGATTCTTCCAAACTTTCATATCTAAACATATACAGAATGCACTTTGTTAGATAAAAGTATATTACGCGAAAAACGAATTGCACCCACAAACGCTAGCGCCCACCTATCATGTCAGCGTATGGCCGGGCTTACATGCAGTGCATTTTGGTTAAAACATAGAGTTATGTGCTTTTATTACCAAAGCGACGATTTGTTGCTTGACTGCAATGCAAATTTCTCTGCAGCGTATGTGCTTTTCTTTAAGGTCGGGTTTTCACAGTGTCAAACATTTAAATGTTGGGCAATATTAATTGTAGCAGTGATAAGGAAGTGTAAACCTCGTTTCAATGTTTCCCCCGCGGTCTATGAAGTTTTTTGATATTAATATTGTCGAATGCAAAAAGTAATTTTACATTTTACAAAGATTGAAACTTGGGAAAGAAATAAGTTATTAGACTACATTATTTTTGTATATCTTGAATGGTTTATGATTCAGAGCTGAAATAAATTTTCTTAATCTTAATAACCCTTAGTATAGTAAATATTGACAGCTACAAACATGTTTAGGTTTGAACTTACGTATAAACTTGGAACTCAAATAAAACAAATATTAGTTACAAATAATCACTAGATCGCAACATTCTCGCTTGCCTTCCAGTGGTGTTTAACCGCGAGAGGCTGGGGGGATACAGAGCTGCTTTGTTACATGTCGGTACTTCCCGGCCTTCTGTGTTGTGCCATGTGTAATACATATCGTAGCGCGAAGTTGATAAGTCTCGGAATTGAACGGAAAGCATTAAAAATGTTGAAAATGCGTAAAAACGCATCAACTTGTCTGTTTGCTAGCAGGGTAAACACGTTTTTATGGCAATTACCAGACTTAATATATAATGGTAAAGAAAGCAGGTGTTTAGTTTGCGATAAAAGTTTATTATCTTGGAAACCATATATGTGCAGGAACCATGTAAATAGCGCACAAATTAAAAAAAAAACGGAAGGAGATCCTATATGTGATTTAACGATGATGTTAAGTGCGTGCAATAAACCGTTTACAAAAATCGGACGAACAATGTTTCGTCAGTTTTGGAAGAAATACAGTCCAACGTGGGAACTACCAAGTCCGCAGACGCTACATAAATATTTGCCGTCAGTGCGCGAGAAGATTGAGAATTATGTGAAAACCGTAGGAAAAAATGAACGGTTGTGGCTAACTATAAATGAAAATATAGACATTAAAAAAAAATCCGTAGTATCGATCGTAGCACGGACAATGACCTTAAAAGGATCGTCACCCTTACTTGCTAGCCTCTAAAAGACAGCAAAGATGTATTGCCGAAGCTGCTTCATGCTTTACACCTTGCAGACACTATATCGAGATGTGGATCAACTAATAGCACAGACGAAAGCGGTTTTTCTTAAATCACCGAAACGTATTCGGTTATTTCGTTCAGTGTCCTGACATACGGGAACCGCCGCAACCAATTCTTACACGATAGGGTACGTGGTTAGAAGCAGCATTCCATTATTTCAAACGTTTTGAAAAGATACAGATGTTGAAGGCTTTACTTCCGGATTTTTTTTCAGCCATCTAAGCGTATTCGGTAAGTTGTTTACTATATTACGTTTGCGTGTTCATAAATTCTCTTACTTTTTTTGTTCTAAATAACGCGCATGTTTACTTCGGTTAACCCAACGCAGTGATGTTATTAAGATGCACTAATAATCACTGCTACAATTAATATTGGAATCAGAATACGTTTTATAGATACGTACTATCTACTGTGAAAAATTAGATTTTGAAACTTACTAATTCTATCAAATTGAATTTAATTTTCTATCAAAGTACTTACATGTTTTTAATTTTTGTATGTTCTTATTTCTGTTTTATCACTTTAACTTTCCAAACTTTCAATTGAAATTATCCAACTTCACATCAGATCTGTTAAATGAAAGCTCATTTCCAATTAAATAGCTAACTTCTTTCAAAACTAATCTATTAGATGCTTCCTACATTTTTTCTGTCTCAAATATAATGGAAGGAATTCAAACATATGCTTCTTAAAATGTAAGTTGACCGTTTCTTACCTCAATCCGAATAGATTTCTATGATTATTTCTAATAATTTTAGGATAGTACTCTTGTTTTCACAGTAACCAACTAACTCTAATGTGTTGAATAGACAGTTCATGTTTTGTGGGATATCGTTTAGCAGACGCCGAAGGAATCAATTTTTTTGAATCTTTTTCTAGCCTGAAAAAACTATCGCCGGTCACCTCATGATTTTCGTTGATAGTTCTATATTCCGAGAACGCAAAAAGTTCCTCTGATTATGGCTGCTGTCTTGAGAACTGGAAGATTATTTAGGTTAGGTGGAATTATTCCAATCAATTTAAGGTGTAATAGCTCTCTTAGCGTGAAGGTAAATATTATGTTAAAAGCATGGTATTCAATGTTAAGATGGAATTCTGATTATTTGTAGAAAGGATTAATTGTGGGAGTATATAGTGAGGAAGGTAAACAAGGCGTGGAATTGACACGATCTGCAGAAACTTACAACAAGATTTCGAGTGGAAAATTGTTGGAATATATTAAACTGTGAGTTGATGTATGTTATTGTGTTAGAACTTGTTTTCATATCTGTTTCCACGGACCTGAACCATAGAAAGTAGTTGTAGTAGTTTTGTTATATTATTTTTAGGAATATTGTTCTTTGTTTCTTGTATCGTAAGGGTGATTATCTTTTTTTGTTTATTATTTTGCATGCAGTATTATTAATTTGGTATTGTTATTTAAATGGCCCTACTGGTGGTATTTTTAAGGTTAGGTATTAAACATATGTGTCGTTTATTCTCAATTATCTTTGGCACTTGTCAAATTTTGTTGTAAGATACTTGACATCTTACCACCAGAGGGCCATGGTGTAAATGTCACAAATTTACACTGACTACTTGATTGTTTCAGGTTCGTGGTGAACTGCTTATAAAAAAAAGCCTGTCTTCTGCCATCTTGATTCTTAATTACAAACAAAATTTGCAAACTAACAAAAAATGGCAACCAATCGTGATGGAAGGAGCAGTTCTGCTTCTTCTCACAGTGGTTCTAACATCCCCACAAATCGTTCTTCAATACGAACACCAAAAAGGCAACGTTCAGGGACAAATATTACATATGATGACAATAGCTTGGATTACCTGTGCCCAATTTGCTTCAATTTAATCGAGGAAGCATACATCACCAAGTGTGGGCATACGTTCTGTTATGAATGTATAACTAAGTCTATCGAGACAGCAAAACGTTGCCCCAAATGCAATGCCCCCATTATGACGAATGAAATCTTTCCTAATTTCTTGTTAAGCAATCTGATTAAGAAGCATAAATTGAGAATGAATGGATTGGAAGCTTTTGGGTTGACGAGAGATAGTTCGTCTGAATTTTCTGGTCCAGCGGACGGTCTGAAGGATTTCATCGCATCTGAATCGCAGAATTTGACTTTGCCAGATGTGAATGTCATGTTGGAGATTCTAACACAACGCAAGCAATTGCTTGAAGCTGAATCTTGTGCTGCACAGAATAAATTGTTGTTGGAATTTTTAACACATCTTTTAAATCAAAAGAAAGAACAGGAAAGTCGATTAAAGAAGGAGTTGTCACTGATTGAGCTAGATATCCAAGAAGTTGAGAATAAGTTGAAGGAGGTGCATAGCAAATGTCCTACGCTAGAAGATGTGGAAAGAGCAGTTTCAGCTTCGGAAGGTGATGCTACAGTGTCTGCAATGAAGAAGGAAATGATTAATATTATTGATAATATAGGATCTGCTGTTAATAAGAAGGAGGAAGCAGTAAGTTCAGAGACTCCTAAGAGTGAAGGATTCACCTCCTTAGCAGCTAGACGTCGGAGAATGCACGCGCATTTTGACGACTTTGTTCAGTGTTATTTTACGACGCGTTCGCAAGATTTATTCGGAATTGATAAATCGAATAAGAGCGAAGCAGATTCTACCTCTGGCTTGGACGAATTCCGCGAGAACCTTGTGAAATTCTCTCGGTACAACGCGCTGCGCCCTCTGGCGACTTTAAACTATTCCAATGATCTCTTCAATAATTCCACTATCGTTTCTAGTATTGAGTTCGATAAAGATAACGAATTCTTCGCGATCGCTGGCGTCACGCGCAGGATCAAGGTATTTGATTACGGTTCCGTTATAAGGGACCCTGTCGACATCCACTATCCTTGCGTAGAGATGACCTCCAATTCGAAAATCTCTTGCGTCAGCTGGAACAGTTATCACAAAGGGATGCTGGCTTCAAGTGACTACGAGGGAACTGTTACCATCTGGGACGCCTCCACAGGTCAACGTACCAAGACTTTTCACGAGCACGAAAAAAGGTGTTGGAGCGTTGACTTTAATGACGTAGACACGCGGTTGATTGCCTCAGGATCGGATGATGCTAGGGTTAAGCTCTACTCGCTAAGCGTAGAGAATTCAATAGCTACTTTAGAGGCCAAAGCAAACGTCTGCTGCGTCAAGTTCAACCCACGTAGCTCCTATCACCTCGCTTTCGGCAGCGCGGACCATTGGGTCCACTATTACGACCTTCGCAATATGAAGGAAGCTCTCTCTGTTTTTAAAGGACATAAAAAAGCCGTCAGCTACGTGAAATTTTTGAACAGCGAAGAAATCGTGTCCGCTTCGACCGACTCTCAGTTAAAAATGTGGAACATCAATAAACCCTACTGTTTGAGATCATTTGTAGGACACATTAACGAGAAGAATTTCGTTGGATTAGCGACAGATGGCGATTACATCGCGTGCGGTTCCGAGAACAACGCCCTCTTCGTTTATTACAAGGGACTGACGAAGAAGCTGTTTAGTCACAAGTTCGATTCGGTGCGGGGCATTCTAGAGCAGGAAAGGAGGGAAGAGGATCCGAATGAGTTCGTTTCGGCCGTCTGCTGGAAACAGAATTCTAACGTCGTCGTTGCAGCTAATAGTCAAGGCATCATTAACGTATTGGAATTGGTTTAATTCGAATTAATTTGTACTTTGTCTCAAAGATAATTTGACACCTACTAAATATTGAAGCAGGACATATTTCCAAACGAATATAAAAGTTTTCGCGAATTTAAATCTGAACACGGCGTGGTTGATTCTTTATTGCATGACTCCTATTTCAAAAACTTACACAGAAGTGTGAGCAATGAAAAACCAACCAGTTTGCTTAACCTTTATGTTATTCAGCGCACAAGACCCAAAAAGGATCTACTTTTTTTCCTTGCAAACCTCGCCTAATAACCACGAAACGAACAAAATCTGTTAGTAAGATATTGACAGGATTTACGCCCTTCCCTTTCCCTACCAATTTTTTCAAAAAAAAAAAAAACGTGACGCCAACTTTCTTACCTTAGTAAGAAGTAGTAGAACAGCTTATATATTTTACATTTTTTGGAAAGATAATGGAAGGACGAATCCAATGATATGTATGTTACAAATATCAAGATATACAGCTATAAAGGTTTTGGTAATTTGTCATTTTGTTTATGGCGAACTTAAGTTTATAAAAACAATAGCAGATTACCAAGACATCGGGATATTTTTAAAACTAAAATATAACATGTGATTGGCTTCGTCTTAATATTCATCACCTTTTCAAAAACTATAAAAATATGTACAATATTGAAAATGCCATTGATCTGAAAATTATAACAAAAGCTAATTCACAAAATATGGAAATCGTCCTGGTTTTTGTAAGAACGTTAGCGCCTATTGTTTTAAAGTTAGCAAGGGAACAATTTAAACCACTTCTGTGTTTGAGGTAAAGTACAATTTCGCATCAAAGGACCTTGATTGGTTATTGTTCGATACTTAAAAATCTCAAACAAGTCAGGATCTTAAAAACATGTGGGGGGAGGGGAATCTATGACATTATTGACATTCCATTTATCCTTTTATCTCGGCGAAAATCTGTAACTTTTTTTTAAATTTAACTATACCAATTGATATCACAAGATAAAACAAAATAAACATTATTACGACTCTTATTTTTAATAATAACCAATACAACGTTCTTCTATATAAAAAAAAAATAAACAAAAGATATACGGGACAATCATTGACATCGTCTTGTCTATGTAAGAGAAAGGAAGAGGGACGATGCTTTTCTTATTGATGTTAGGTTTAAAGTTAGAAGTTTTACACATTTCGGCGAAAATAAGTTGGAGAAGAGATTATTATATTCCTTAATTTGACATACTGACTTCAATTTCGAAACGCCTTGCATATTGAATAGTCTGTGTTAACTATAAGAATCGATGGTGTTTTGATCTATTTCTAAACTTTTAATTGTTGTAAATGGAACTCTTTTTAAGATATATTGAAATATTTCGTTTCAAAATTATCGTATCATTGGTATATTAGGTTGTCTCGTAAGGTTTTAGATGACCCAAGGTTATGCTTTTATACAAAACGTCCCTCACAATACTTCTAAAAGTGTTTTTTCATGGTATTTTGGAACATTCCTTTTAATAAATCTTTTGTGTCAAACAAATTGTGAGAATCTATTCCGCGGGTTTCTATTTTCGCAAATATGCGGATTTTGAAGGATCGGATCTTGTTGCTGTTAGGTCGTTTAGGCCATCGCGATGAAAAATATTACGGGACAGCCTGAGAACATATTTTATTCATTATTATGCTAGTCAAATTCATTTCTTCTATTGATACTTTTATTTTTAATTCAATCGAAATGTTTCAAATCGTGGATTTCTGCAACAGAAAATTATCATAAGCTCGTTCAAACCAAGCGCACAACGTAAAAAATAGTTTATTATGTAATATATAACATTACTACTATATAATAAGTAATAGTATTCTCGTAATAATTAATATTACTAAAGAAAATATGTTGTAAATTGAAGTAAAAGAAGCTATAAAATAAACAAGTAAATTTAGTGTCAGTGTTCGTAACATTTATTCTTCATTATTACTACTATTATATAAATGTGATCATCAGATGCATGTCTATTCCCAAAACAAAAAAAAATGACTTATGCTCACGTTTGTAGATGAATATAAAAAAAGATTTTAAACTAAAAATTAATCTCTAATAATAGCAATATATGTGCCAATATACGTGTAACTACGAGATTATATGAGGAATATTTCTTCTTAGGCATTCATTACTCGTTAAGAACAAAAAAAGCGGGTTAAACTAGTAGGTATACAAGGGTCTACAAAAGAAAATGGTTTGCATTAGATGTACGCTTAGAAAGACTCGTAGTTTGCATAGAATACTAACTTATCAAAGTAAAGATTTTTCTTACTACTTCTTTAGATATCTAGAAATAAAAGTGTCACATTTTTAGACAGACAAGTACAAAACGAATTACAAGACAGAAACAAGATGGTTATATTTGTAATATAAACAAGCATATCACATTTTTTTTTCTATACGTTCAAAATGTAGGAGATATCTTTAATTGGCAAGTTAAATCTTGATCAGCCCAAAAACACATCTATATATATACACCATTTATTCACCCCTTCTACTCACTAAAATGAATATGTGTCGTATAACCCTTTCAACTCGACTATACCTTAAGTAAATATTTAACATGTAAAATCTTTAGACTTTATATTATTTAAAAACTAAAAAAAATATATATAAATTTATGCGCGCGTCTATAAAACAAAAGAAAACAACGTATTTTATCTATTTAACATCATCCTTTTAGAAAATTCATTATTGAATGGAATGATTTTTTGGGGAAAACCCAAAAGAAAATTGTTTTTTGAAAGTTGTTTTCTAAACACTAGAGATGGGAGTAGTGATTTTGAAATTTTGTGATTTGTATATAATCTATTTAAGGCAAAAAAAAACTAAAACGATGCTTATGACGTTTTCCGGAAATGTATTTTTTGAGTAAAGATAACGATAAATCCAAAAAAAAAGAAAGAAAAAAAATAAATTTAATTTTATTATATAAAATATTAAATGAAAAATATGATGTATTATTTATTGTATATAGGAGTGAATAGTGTTAGAATGTAATAAAAAATGATATATGTGTATAATAATAATAATAATAATAATAATAATAATAATAATAATAAAAAAACAATGGTAAAATGAAGGTAATTTAAGGAAAAGTGCATCCATCCAACCTCTATGTCACTAAAATTCACTAAAAATTTCATCAATTTGTTCGAATATATAATTGGTGCACTTTTAATGTTGGTTTGTATTGGTAATTTTATATCGTTTTATGTAGTTGATATTCGAGAAGCTGTTTTATTAATGTTAGCCATAGTTGTACAAACAACAAACAGTTGATTGCCGCTTTAATTGCTTTTTGTTTATTAATTTATCAAATTATATCAAATGAATTACTTACTAGAAAGACTTCTGCAATATTAAAAAAACAGCTGCTCATAATTGTTATAATTTAGTTTTGATTGAATCTCTGTACAGTTATAATTATAATTATTATCTTTCTTTAATGTAATTACGGAGTAAAATGTTAATAGGTGTTGAACTGATTAGATTTTAATTCTAACCTTATTTTGTTATTATATGATTTATTGTTTTTTAAAAGACAGCAAGAGGATGCTAGGGTCGTATATCGTATGTTTTCGATTGCTATTGTATGACAATTGGCAATAAATAATAAATTTCAAATGAAATGTCCATAATGGCGTCGTTTTATTTACATTTTTTGGTTGCTTTTTGCTTTAGCATATGATATATTGATTTAAAAAAAAAATACCTAAATTGTATTGTTTGTTTTTATAGTAGTGGTAATCAAATCAAGGAAGGTAAGAGTACAATTTTCTGGGGATTAGATTCTGAATACCAGTGTGTGGCTGTAGTTGGTTTAGGGAAGAAATGTAAAGGTGTCGACGAGATAGAACTCTTGAATTTAAATAGGGAAGCCGTCAGAATAGCAGTTTCCGGTAGGTAATACACTAACGGAAAATGAAAAATCAACACCGTATGAATTATTGTCTTCTTCCAGGTGTTGATTTTACTGTTGTCGTTAGTACTTTCATCTTTTATATTTCGTTTGCTTCAATGTACATATTTTTTATTTTTTCAGTTGGTTACAATACATTACATAATGCAGGCGTCAAAGATATAGCAATCGAGAGTTTCGATGACGCTGAAGCAGCTGCAGAGGGGGCCACTTTAGCTTCATGGCGATACCAAGATTTAAAATCTAAAAAGAAGGAAGAATCCGGCATAGACTTGATTAATCCAACGGTAAATGATTGTAGCTGTTGGGAACAAGGTGTGAAGAAAGCTAAGGCGCAGAATCTAGCCAGGACTCTAGCTGAAACTCCAGGGAATCTGATGACACCTACAATATTCGCGAAAAAAGCCGAAGAAGTGTTACGTCCGCTAGGTTGCGAAGTATATGTTCGGGATAGAGAATGGGCCGAAGACAAGAAGATGGGCGGGTTCCTATCGGTTACTAGAGGGAGCTCAGAACCTCCAGTATTTTTAGAAATGCACTATAAAGGTGGAGGGGCTAACAATTTCGTTTTAATAGGAAAAGGTGTTACATTCGATGCGGGCGGCATAAGTATTAAACCATCTGCGAACATGGCAGATATGAGAGCTGATATGTCAGGTGGTGCAGCTGTTTTAGGCACCATCTTCGGCTTAGCATCATTAAAAGTAAAATCGAATGTGGTTGCCTTGGTTCCTTTGGTTGAAAATCTTCCTTCGGGGTCAGCAACTAAACCCGGAGATGTAATAACTGCGATGAATGGGAAAACTATATGCGTGGATAATACGGACGCTGAAGGACGATTGATTTTAGCCGATGCATTATGCTACAGTAAAGAATTCAATCCCGTCTGGGTGCTAGATATCGCCACGTTAACGGGTGCCATGCAGGTTGCTATCGGAGATACCGCAACAGGCGTTTTTACAAATTCCAACGAATTATACGAAGATTTAGAAGAGGCAGGGTTGAATACTGGTGATAGGGTTTGGAGATTCCCGTTATGGAAGCGATATTCTGAATTGGTAACAAAATATCAATTTTATGACGTCCACAATGTTGGTAAGGGAAAAGGAGGTGGAGCTTGTAAAGCTGCCGCATTCTTGAAGGAATTTGCTCCTGAGAAAATCGATTGGTTGCATTTAGACATGGCAGGCGTTATGGGACCGGCAAAAACAGCTGAATATCTCTCAGAAGGGATGCAAGGTCGACCTACAAGGATGTTGATAGAATTTGTACAGCGTCGATCTGTGTACAAATGAAATTGGCTCTGTTACTCTTTGGTTTTAAGTCTAAGACTAGATAAGCCAAATCGATTTTACAAATTTAGGTTCTCTATATTTAATAAATACATGCAAATAAAACGAATGACGCCTGTTTAATAGTTTTTTATTCATATTTTGTAGTCTACTTCCTTAATTTGTTGATATCACAATTTTGAAATTCGGTAACGTTACATATATTACAAATAAAAATAAAAAACACATGATAAATGTACAAAATGAATGATATTTGATATATTAAAGATCTCTGAGAATTTGAGATTTCGTACTTTAAATTATTTTTCCTTTTCGTCGAATTTTCGGAATATCACACATCATCATTAGCGCATTTAACGTATGGTACATACTCAAAGGTAAAAGTAGAGACATTAAAAACAAGTGCTGGGTAACTATTTCACAAATACGAATACTTCTCTTAACGGTGAACTTAAATGGTGGAGATTTGCATTAAGAACCTTTTAAAACAGAATTCACAATACTCCATGAATTTAACCTTCTCTCGATTCGTGAGTAAAACGAGAATTGCCTCCAAAGACGTATTATGTACGTATAATGCTATTGGGGTGCGTTCATGTTTAATGAATACGTTAATTAATCACCAAAATTGCAGGGGTATGGAAATTACGAACGTTCAAATGAAGTACATACGAAAGAGAACATGGTTAACATCAACTGATATTAGAAAGAACATGCCGTTTTTTTAACGAGAGGACTATCAAAAAATATGTCTAAATTCAGACGTATAGAATCAAGCCATTCCTTTTGGGATTTCAAAAATTAACTGTAAGAAGATAATGAAATAAATATCTTGGACTATTTTCATGCATATCTCAACAGCTCAGTTCGCTTCGGAGTTAAGAATTTCGCTTACGCTCACTGACATATTTCAACACCGCTATGTCCACAAACATAGTATTGTCTGTGAACATTACAATTTAATTGGGGAATTACAACTTTGTATAACGAATAGTGAACAATGTATGGACGATTAACAATTATGAATTTGTTATGAATGCTGTGTTAATATTAACATCCTTATCACTAAAACAAACGTTTTTGTTACGCATGCCCGACTGATTCTGATTCAATTTGAAGGTGGGTAAAAGTTGGTTGTCGAACAACGTCCATACGTAAATCTGAACGATTCGGTTGACACGCAAATATGAACTACTTGGTATAAAAAGTTGCTGTTTTAAAATTACAAATTTTGTCCTATACACACAGCAGGAATTTAGAAGCAAAATAATTTATCAGCTTGTTTTTTAATTTTAGTTCAAAATTCTCTATCAAACAGAATCAATGGAAAGAACAACTTCTGTGCATACCGATATTACATGTTATGTTACATTGCGAAAGGTTAAGTATCAGCTACAATTGCAATTACATATTGTTCGAGACCGACTGTTGCTGTTCTAGCCAAAGGGATGAAAAAATGCTGCGAGTGCAACTCTGAGTGCTCTGACTTTACCAGCGATACATAAATTACCGCTCTAGTTTCCTAATAGAACATGCCACTCCCGTTCCGAGCATGCTCTGAGTGCTCTCATGGAATACGCTAATGGTGTTGTATTTTAAATATGTACTGTCATTATTTGTTGTTTACTCGAAATATAAAAAAAGATCGATTTTCTGATAGCAAGGAAGTCCACGAATTCACGAAATAATTTTTCGAATTAAGCAAGTAACTTATGTGGTGCACTGTAGGCTGATACTTTACTGTTTGCTACAAGAACATGCACCCTGTACATATCATCCGTATATATACGTTTTTCAACTGTTAATAGACATCTTTACACTTCAGCATTTTACTCCGTTAAGCTCAACATTAAGAGAATAACATTATTATTTGGGCTGTTTACCGATACTTCTCTTGCTTTCTGTATATAGTTATCTTATTTTTTGAATATTGACAAGTTACTGTAGTGTAGATGATACGCTGCGTAAATTTTAATTTCTTTTTTCAACATTTCTTTATATCGAGATACTTAAATTAATTAATTATAGAATTGTAGAAAGCTGTATTTATGCATTTTTTAATGTGATCTTCATTTTTTTCTCTTGCTGTTGGTTTCTTTTGTCTTCTCGCTCTACATATCGCCGAGGTGCAAGTATCCGAGTGTACATGTTGGGCTGCGGGAGGAGAGCTAGGGGGACACATAATCAGGCAGGGCCCCACGGCCACGACCCCTACCTCTACCCCTTCCTCGTCCACGCCCCCTCCCGCGTCCTCGTCACCTTCGCCCATCTGCCATGCCTTCAAAAAAGATATTGATTTAAGCCAAAAATAACACGTTTATACACAAAAATAAAATATACGAGCCCTAACAACTATATGTAGACACAGTTATATAATAATACAAAATATTTTTAAGATAAAATATTTCAAAACAGGCTATAAATTCGAAAGAAACATCTTTTTTTTAATTTTAATTGAAATTCAAAAAAAATTACGATTTTCGTAGACAACTAAATGTTGGGACGATGGAAGATTTTAATCATGGAAAACAAAATTAAACACCTTTGCGATAATTTATTGTTAAAGTTTAAGTGGCAATTTTTTAAAAGATGGCTAGAGGTGCTCCGACTTCACAGAAAGCGCGCAAAATTATTGTGCACCAGTATTGACAAGAAAAATCATTAGAGCAAATCGCCATTGAGAAGAGTGGTAAAATCTTCAGTGGGAACTATTATTAAATACTACAGACCAACTGGAACCATCAAATTTAAAGGGAAAAGTATTGGGACACCTAGAATTCTATTATAACCGAACAAAGTCAATAGACTTGGTCAACATTTGCAAAGAAAATCATAGAAGTACTGTAACGAAAATTACGGCGCATAGGAACCAGTGCAATAGTTTTAACTTGTCGTAACGTGAAACTGAATTCGGATTTTGCAAAGGGTCTCTATTAATTGCTATTTAGAAACGAGATCAGTTGATTTGGGGAAAATCAAAAGCAAATTGGACTTCTAACTATTGCAAGAAAATGATTTCCACCAACGATTCTAAGTCCGACGCTTGTGTAAGGGGATAGTTGAAAACAGGTGATTAGAAGCTATTGGCAAATACTGAACTAACTCGAGTAACTTTGAGTTAGTTCAGTATTGCTGCTGAAGATGATAGTTTAGCTATCGAAATGTGCGTACAGTATCAGTGAAGTGTTTGTGGTAAGGGGCAATCGTGAAGTGTTTCAGTTGTATGTTATATTTTGTCTGTTCAACAGCGCGCTTACCTATATTGCTTGTTGTTTTCTCGAGATACGCAAGAGGTCCTTGAAGGACACCGCCTGGTCCTTGTTGAGCGAACGGGCCTCTGGCTCCACCCAAACTTTGTTGTTGCATGAACATCGCTTGTTGGGGAGATACCATTCCAGAAGCGACAGCACCGCCCATGCCAGGGGGTACCTACAATGAACAAATCGGTAGTAATGATGTAAAAATATATGCAAAAAATATTTGGTATAAAAAAAACATTTTGAAAAGTTTGCGATTTCTTCTTCTTTCAAAACTTTTTAGGATTCTTTTTTTTTGCAGAAATATTGAAATACTACGATCTTTTTTTTTTTAGAAAAGAAAAACTCAGATTACGAAAAAACATTTATTATAAGTATTTCTAATAAATATACAAATATCTGTTTCATCTTTCAGTTAAAATTTTGTTTTAAATTAATAAATCCATGTATTGTTATCTATATAACTCGTATATGAGAACAGAAATCGCCAAACTTTTTTTTTATAAGAATCAAGCTGCCTTTGCAATGAACAAAAACGAATGGGAACATTTCTGGCGGAAAATATAAATAACGTGTTAATACAAAATAAATGACTAATAACGAGCATTATAAATAAGAATAGCACCATAAATTCATGTTAGTAGTTTGGGGATTTCTGCCAGGTTTAGCACATTTAAACATTCAATTATTACACTAATATAAATAGTACTTTTTTTATTATTTTTCTTTACAAGGCACATTTGAGCAAAATTATCAAACGTAGTATATATACCATAGTTAAAATATGATCTTTCTTGTTAGGTGAACGTATATTTAAGTATTGAAAAGGAGACTACAGAATACGTTGACTTAGTGAAGTTCTGGCTTGGCAAGCTTTGCATATACAAAACAAATGACAATCTAAAGCGAGATGTCTCTTGTCTATTTTCATCTCCTACCCAGTTTATTACATAAAATAACCTTTTTTAAATATTTCACTAGTGTAGATAATTCTCTTAGTCTCCTTTATGTATAGTTTGATTATCACAAAATCATCGTATTCATGTTCCGATGAGCCTAAAAATATTGCATTGAAACCCTGAGATATCATACGGAAACACAAATAAAATATTAACATGTAGTAAACTAAATGAAGAATGAGCTAAGTTAAGAATGTAAGGGACTGGTTGACAAACAAAGGTTGTGAGCTACTACATGGTATCTATTTGTAATCATCATCGCCATTACTAAACAACGGACATGCATATGATTTTTTTTGACTGTTTTTTACTTTGTTTGTTTCATCGTCGATCTACCTGCATCTGTTGAAGCTGTTGCATTTGTTGTTGTTGTTGCAGCTGCTGCATCTGTTGTTGCTGTTGCATTTGCTGTAGTTGTTGCTGTTGCTGTTGAATTTGCTGTTGCATTGCGGTCTGGATGCCAACCATTGAGTTTGGCGTTTGGTTGCCCGGAATATTTCCAATAGGCGATTGTGGAACGGAACCACCGTTGTTCATTATACTGGGAGTTGAGGAACCTTGAGCTGGACTCTTAGAGTAACTCTGTAAGTCAGCTAGGAGATTCTGCCAGAGAGCGATCTTCTCATAATGCCTTTTTAAAATATCGTCTTTCCTCGACAGTTCCAACTTTAATTCGCTGATGTCTTCTTTAACTATCATTTCCGGTTTAAGAACGGAAAGTAAAAACCGCTTTTGTAGGAAGAAAGCCTCCATCTGACGCGCCAGATCAATAAAACGCAAGGTGGTTTGCTCAACTTCCACGCGTATCTCATCTTTATCGGTGCTTGGAACAACCTCTTCTTTAGTCAGAACATTTAAACAATGCTAAAATAAAAGTGTGCTAATGTACTTTATGTAGCGTCGCCGTGATGATATCACTTACTTGAAATGCTTCTTCGAATTCGTCGACAAGGTTTCCGCTGCTGTTTGTTGGGGTAGCCATGGCTGAAACTGGGGGTGAGGCTTCTTTCATTGAACTTATCCGATAACATTTACGTGGGATAATTTAGTATTCGTTACTATTCAAAAATAGCACGTCAGATATCCGGTTGCAGCCGAGATCGAGGAATTTCAGTGAAAATCTCAACGATTTATAGGATATTTGGATAGAAAAACTTCAAATACAGAACACTCACAACATGATAACCGCCGTGATGGTAATCGATACTTGATATCAAAATGTCAAATGTCAGCCAATACGACACAAATTAATTTGTAATATTTGTATATGAAACACCTTGAAAAAAATGTTCATGTACATTAATATAGTAAAAATTATAAAGTGCCAAAAGATTTAAAGTAATAATTGTTAATTTAGATTTTTCCAAATCTTTTTCCGATAATTTTTGCCATCTCTTGGTGATAAGGAGAACTTTTTCAGAATTTTTCCGAGTACAAAACCCAAAATCTGTGCGCAATATTTGAAATATTCAAATTTGGAAGGCAGTTCACATCATGTTTAAATTTTCAATTATTGCATAAAATAATAGCAACACTATTTCATTTAATTCGCTTTAAGGATTGGACGGAATTGAAAAGAAAACGATTGCAACATAAACGTACTTAATTAATATCGAAAGCAATTGATATACAGCACAGATGGCAAGGTTAGCGAAGTGGCTTTCCGAAAGTCGATGAGACACGAGGCTGTTTAATCGTTCTAAGGAATCCTGTCTGATATAGAGTGATTTTAAAAGACTGGCGATGGTTTATACTTTACGGCGTGGTTTTTTTGGGCATTTCACATGTTGTTACTGCCATTATCTGTCAATGTCGAATTCTTTTTAAAGCTACTGTTCATCAGTATCATTGTCTTGGTCCACTTTTATGAATTTATATTAAATTAAATGAACATATTTTTTTTTCGTTCTACGGCCAAACAAGACAATTTTAAAAGTGCATTACCGCAGTGGTACTCATCATGAAGGTGGATCATAAACTTATTCATTGCAATTATGTGTGTAACAATTTATCCTGATGTTGTCATATCATACAAAGTGCTTGACACATTGCAATATCTGTATAGAGCAATATTTATTAGTAGAGATCCTTGGCTATCACGGTCACCTGAGCTAACCCCTTTAGATTTTTATTTATTTGGGTATTTAAAAAATAAAATTCATCAAAATCGACATCAGAACTTGGAAGAACTGCAAGCACCCATAGAGCAAAAAATCCATATTATCGATCAAAACTAATTACAGCAACTATTTCACAATATTAAGAGACGAGTTAATTTATGTTTTTAACTCGTCGCTTCAGACATATATTATAATGAACAACGTGTAATTGTTTTATTGGAATACAATTTATAGAAAGATTTTAAATTGCTATAACGTATATAAATTGTCGGAAAAGCTACACGTAGCGACATACTTCGTTCGATTTTGAATCGAAAATTTAAATGTTGTACTACGCTTTACACGTCTTCATGGACCACTTGAAACTAACATACATTTGCCAATACTGCAGTTGCATACTACTGAAATAGTAGGTACAATACTTGTCAAGATTGATAAACGGAAATTACAATTTACAAATTGGAAAGCAAAACCATCGATACATAGGGAAAAGCAGTAGGAAACCAAAATAAAAACTATTCACTAAATGTAAAATCCATTATAAATAAACAAAACAACACAAGAACGATAAAACACAGAACTAGAAAAACTAATCAATAGAATACGAGAAATCACGAAAAAAAGCAGAGCTTACACAAAATAGTACACGAGAAAATAAGTAACTCAGATAAATGTCAAAATTTGAGAGTAATGATTTTGATCGAATTCAAGTTAGAATACAAGCTCATTGTCCTACAACGTTGCCAAATGTGCTTTTCATGATCGGACGTTAATGAAGAAATGTTGAAAACATGCTGTGAAATCAAAAAGAAACGAAAAAAACAGGAATAAAAAGTCGTTTAAATTCAAAATTGCAGCTATCTGTATCGACAGATATCGAACAGAAATGCTCATTAAGGCACTAAAAGACCGAATTTCAAAAACCTCCTGAAGACGTATGAAGCATGGTACAACATTTTAGGATTTAGATTTTCGATTCAGAAACGAACGAAGAGTGTTGCTACGTGTAGCATTTGCGATAATTTATACAAACGTTATATATATATATATATTTAATGTTGTGCTCAATTTTAGATATTCATATTAAATAAAAAAGTATTTAAAATAATCTATATTTCATAATATTTTTATCACATTTATATTAATTTTTTTTACAAAAATTCAATATAAATTTTTTTGAGGATTTATTATCAATATTTTATCATTTCCCCAAAATCTATTTGTGACGCTACTGGCAAGGGGTTCAAAACCAAATCGCCAACCTGACAAAAACTTTGCAAGGTGGGAAATTCAAATTATCGTCGGTCATTTGAAATCACTCTTTATTATTCATATTTTATAACATATAGCGTTCTAAAAATATTAGCAAAAATATATATAGTTATTTAAATGTTTCTTGTACTTTCAATATGTTTATCATAAATAAATATTGATAAATACATGTGTCAGTGACAAAAGATTTTCTATGGATACATGGGGAAACATATTTTCTATACTGTTTAATGTGATATAGGCACAAAAATGACTCATATCTATAATAGACAAATTACGCCATTCACTGCAACTGTTTGTGTTGTTATATTTTCAAAGAATGTTAAGAATGGGAAATCGAGACTCGGCTTTAAACTTACCTCAACTAAATTCTGACTACGATCCCGAAAACGGTTTAACTTTAAATGGCTATCATATACCTCCAGAAATTATTGTAGAAATTCTGCAAAAGTTAGCACCTCAGTATCTACTAACTGCTCGTTTGGTGTGGAAAGAATGGAATGAGTTAGTGATCCATGTATTATACAATAATTATAATAGAAAATTCGAAAAGCAGCACACACTTGAAACATTGCCATTCGACCTGTGTTATTTTACGCAATTCAGTAAGAGACTGAATAAAAATTTATTGAAAAATGTGAATGGTCAGAATGGATTTAAACACTGGAACATTATAAGTAATGGTGGTGATGGCATTGTAATCGAAAGTTGTCCAGTTGGCAGCGACAGTCTTCCCAGTAACGTTGAAGAATTTAATAGTCATACATCGTGTTTTGTTACTTCATATGGCCTCGCACATAAAGTGCAAGAAATAGCTGTATCGAAAGACAAATACCTCTCACATATAATTAATAAATTTAAGCCTGAAATTTATGCAAGTGAATGGGTGGCAGCACGATTTGATTGGAACTCGGTATATCATGAACATACAAATAGTATGCCAAGGTGGTAGATATATAACAGAAAAGCGCATTACGCATGAAGAAGAACAGTGGCAAGGTTCTAAATGGTCTAAAGTAAGTAATTTTTATAATAGAAAATTTGTTCTTTCGAAAATTAATAAAACAGGTTCCGAATGCAGCCTATCGAATTGACGAATTATATGCACATTAACGGAAATCCATGTTTTGCTAAGTTCCAAATGACTATTTCCTTTTTGAGCAATTGAAATGAAAGTGATTAAAAATCAATTTGAAAGAAGTGCTATTTCTAGATTATGTTTGCAGGTGTTTTGAAGTTCCTAAATAAAACTTCGATTGGTAATGAGCTACAAAAGTAAACGTTTAATTACTCAGAAGTTCTTTTCTTTGGGTAACATCTGTTATTGATTATAAATCTAAATTATCCCCTATTATTGTGATCCAACCAATTGATACATGGTTTTTGAATTGTCACTTACTTTTTGAGACCTTACCTACTTTCAAAATTAACAAATGGGCTTACTTAAACACAATTAACAAAGTTATAGTATCGTAAAGAATGTGTTTTATATTTACTAACATTAAAGAATATATTTTAATATTTGCATGTTAATTGCATTTAAAATCAAACTAGTTCACTACGTTATTATAATTTAAACATATTATATTTTATGTGATGAAATGGAGTGAGGTAATGTTTTGGTTTTTTATTTTTTGTAACTTTTATTTTTACAGCAACAATACCAATCGAAATTTTATTCAAATCGCCTTTCTGCTGATGTACATATAAATCGCCAGTTCAATGGGCAGAAGTTTTTGGATAGGGAATATCAAAATTAAAGTTGAGTTTGGGGCCTTCTTTTTCTATTGCAGAAAGAAATTATAATTCAAGAATATCCCGATGATGTTGATACCATTGTCTTTGAACACTATGGACAGGATAGACAGTTTTGGAAAGGTCATTATGGTATGAAGATGGCAGGAGCAGTTGTTAAATTATTACTTGATACTGTTAAACTGTGATCATGCTTTGATTAGCTTTAAAAATAATATTTAATACATTTAATCACATATGTAATAGAATTTAGTCTTTAATTACTTGTAAGTGTAATTTCTGGCATTGTTTTGGAAGATTTGGCATATTGTGAATGGAAATAAAATATTTATATTTCTTATTTTAACGTACTTTATTTCGCATAATTTCGCGTTATTTATTTCTGAAGAAGGTGGATTTAAATAAAATAATGAAAAGTGCTTTATGGCTTATGGGGCAACTATAATAACGGTGAAGAATAAAGATCAGGCCTTGGTGGCTACTGGCACAAATATTACAGATTAGATAATTAGAAAATAATGTATATATTATGTATATATTATCTAATTTGTACAAATAGCCAGTTAATCCCAAACCACTATTGCCAGCCAAGTTTTAAATAGAAATAAGGTTTTATTAGCTATTAATGTATACAGACAACAAAAGTAAATATTAAATCTCCTTTATTCATAACTATGGTGTATTTTGAATTCGAAATAAATTATTGAAACTAAGGGTTGAAAAGCGTTGATGGTGCACAACGGAATTGGTATGTTGTGCCATAAATGGAGAAACCACAGAATTTACGACTCGCTTCTGACAGTGGAAAAGCTAGAAAGAACTTGCAGGTCTAGCTTGGAGAAGATTCTTGAATTGGTGAATCTTGTTAGCAGTGTTTCGATGATTTCAGGCGTTTCATGCTACTTCCTGCTGATCTTGTTTTGAGATTCGAGCGTCGAGGTATAGTATGATATAATTGTAATTCTTCTTCACTATCATAAGAGGATTGATGGTTTGTATATCCAGATGGGGATCGTTACAAAATGCTTCAGAAATTGGATACGCTTGCAGGAGAATGGAACAAACTCGTCGACGTGGAGGGTGCGCCAATACTTCTTATCAGCGACTGCAGGACTGTTATCAATAATTAATAATGCTTTGTATTCTACACTAAGATTTTGCAATGTATATTGTCTTTTGTATTGTTTTTTACTTCTTCTTCTTTTAATAAATGGCGTTCTCCGCCTATATGTTTGTTTTCTTCTGATAAGAACGTAGTGTCAATTCTTTCACCTGCTAATATAATTTTGTATAAAAGAGTTAGAAATAACTCTTTTATATAATCGGTACTATGCTCAATAGTACCTAAGTTAGTTTAATTTTCTTCATCTACTAATGTAACGTTTCCTAATAATGCATCAATATAATCGGCGCTACTCTACATTATATTTCTTAATTCAATTCTTAGTAAGTTTCCTAACGTACGAGTACAATCGGCGCTATGCTTAATAGCTAGTTTTATTTTTGCATGCATCTGCATAGTTTGGCCAATTAGAAATACTAAATGAGCTAGCATTCAAGGTACTAGAGCCATGCTGATTTAAAATTCTACTTTCAATTACTACGTTTGGAGCAGTAGATACAGTCACACTAACGAAGGGAAAACAACTTTCTTTGATGGAAGTACAATTAGTTTCAAAATTAATTACGACCTCATGCTCGGAAAGAGTCATGCCCGATGATGACATCATATTTTAAATCAGCCACTACATAAAATTTTATTTCATAAGCAGAATTCCTTTAATGAACTACGTTGCAGGGGCATCTTTCGATTTTCACTAGAAGTTTATTGGTTCCAGATTTAATTTGAATTTTTGCTACTGATTTGATATTGTTAAATTGATCAAATTTAACTTCTTTCCTCTTCTTGTGACTCCGTTGCCTATAAAACCCGTTCTTTGGGTGAAGTTAGGGTTACAGAAAACATTTTGGCACCTTTTCTTTAACCAATTTTGTATACCTAAGCATAAGAAAAGATTATCAAAACCTTTAAAATAGTTAAAATAATATAATTATGAAATTTTAGCGGCAGCCAAATTATTTACAGTTACTATCAGAATATGAAACTTATAATGAGTTAAATTTATTAAAAACACATAAAGATAAATTATTATAGAGATTAGTCAATAAAAATAAACGTACTTCCAAGAATTTGTAGCAGAGTATGCCAGAATAAGAAATACACACCAGTGGCAAACTTGAGGAAAACGTAATCATAAGTGATCAAGAAACAATTGGCGAAGTATTCAACAATCATTACATTCATATCACTTTATTGCGTTCTACATAAATAATAAACAAATGTAAATTGTCTACGTTCGTATAATTTAAACGTGCCGGCATTGTTTATAATTGAAAATCAATGATATTTCTCCAAAGATTGTTTTTTTAATAGTCGAAGATCGTTTCTTAGTTGTTATGCCTAACTTAGATAAAGTTATATCATAAGTCCCTACGCAAATTGAACCCAGCATATGCACACGCCACAGTTGTCCATGTCCAACCTGTAGACGTGACAAACCACACATATTGAACCCAGTCCAGGCAGTTTCACTATGCATACTCATACTATGTTTCTCCTTGATCTACAATCCGTAGAAGAAAGTTTAGCTATTTTGCATTTATTGACCGAAAAAAGAAAACAGAAAGTAGGCGAACTAAGCATTTACACCTATCGAGCGTCTTTATTTTGTCCCGTAGTTTGTTTTTACTTACAATTTTATTTATGGTTTCTTTGTTATGTTTCAAGTTTTACTACACGTTCAAAGGATTACCCGGGTACCTGATTCTAGAGTCGTATACCCGGATTCTCGAAATCGAGTACCCGAAACCGAGTATTCAACTATTTGGTTCTAGAACAGTTTTCGGATACCCGTAACCGGGTAAGAATGTATTATCTGGTTCCGGGTTACCGTGTACCCCGTTCTAGAACCGGATATTCGGGTATCCAGTTTTGAGCAACAGCCCTAATTTTTACTTTGGTTTTATTCCAATTTTATGTTATTTATAGCTGGTTTCGAACAATAAAGTCTAACAATAATTGTAAATTTTAGCTTCTTCATGTTATTGACTGAATTATTTAC
>LR736862.1:95019-245720 GCA_902654985.2 Oryctes borbonicus
TGCGTGAACCGAAGAAATTGGAGAAGTTGAATAACCGACAAAATAGTACTAATGGGTTATATAGGTAACGATATAACAGTATCCGGCCTGGGCTAGCACTCCAAGTTAGTTAAAAGTATTACCTGAAAAAAAATGCATTTCTAGCGTTCGGGAAGCATATTGCGTGAACCGAAGAAATTGAAGAAGTTGAATAACCGACAAAATAGTACCCAGCAATAAATGAATTCAGTGAGCAGTAAAATGTGCAGTGAATTTCTTAGGAAAGCAGAACTTTTGATAAGGAACGACTTTCCGTCGTAAAATAAGAAGGATTTTTTCCTTATTCTCAACTCTACCATGATTATTAAAGTAAGTTCAGCATTTTGTAAATTTGCATAATTTTGAATAGAAAAAGTTTTTCATTATGAATAATTTTTCTTAGTATGATACTAAGAAAAATTATACGGCATACTGTGAATGGAAAACGTACTTTACCTGAAATGAAAATAGTTCTTGCTGAACTGGAAAGGACCACTTGATTTTCAAAAGTCGTAAGCAAGGCTTATTCCTCCAGATATTAAACTCCATCATATTTATTATCTGCTCCATTCGTGAACACAATATTTAAGTAGAAAATCTATATCAAAAATGACGAAAGCATTTTTTACCATTCTCTGAGAGTTTGTCTTAATCTAGTGAAAATAGTATAAATGTTCCATTAAGAAAATCTGATTTTTAACGGATATTTTCAAATTCGACTTTCAACTGATTTTCTGTATTAATTTTTACAGTCAATACAAAACAATCAAGATAACAATAGTGCCGACTTACTTTGAAACGGATTGTATACAGTTATTAAATGCAGTTTTCAAATACATATTAAAATATTTATATCGATGTATCGTTTTATTCAAAGTTTAAACAGAATTTTAGTAACTTTTTTAAAGTTTAAAATAGAAAAAAAAATCGTAAAAACTTCATACCTTTTGCTGCACATTAGACATTTCAAGCACATTTCGTTTTGAAAAGCAAAACAAGCAACGGCTTTAGGCACTCGGTGAAAGAAATTCTTCAACGTTCAAAACGAAAATGTACTCTTATTTTTAAATTTTGACCATCTTCTTCAATACGGCATTAACACGCAACAAACTAGGTATTAGAATTGTACTCGTAATAAATGAAATTTTAACGCTTTGCGACGGGTAAATTTTGATTACAGATGAGGTCCAAAATGTTAGGATACCATTCACTGATGATAACTTGTGTGAAAGCGAATTGCCGGGTTCGAAATGTGTAAAGAATAAATGCGATTGCGTTCTGGAAAGCGGCTGCCAGCAACAGGAAGTCTCGATGGCCGTTAGAAAGCTGGGAAAAAGCTGTAAGAGCACTGCAGATTGTCTAATCGACAATTGCGAATGTGTTATCAAGGGAGGTCGACGGGTGTGTGGTTGCATCGAAAAAACAATCGCATCTGAAGATGGGAAAACGTGTTTGCCTTGTAAGCAAGTTTTATATAGATCATTAAAAATTATTTTTTTCCCGTTTGTAGTGATTTCAGAATTACTTTACCCTTGTACGGAAGACGTACAATGTTCTTATATTCCTTATAGCGAATGCATAAACCAAGTTTGTAAATGCAGAGAAGGCACGACTATGCATTTAGGGAACTGCTACCCCAACAAAGGTAGCATTCGCCGTCTTTTATCGGCGCCAACACTCAAATACGTCTAGTTTTTTTCATTTTGTAGCTCTCGGAGATGCATGCCAAGTCGTAGAGGATTGCATAGCCATTCAGAATAGCGAATGCTACGCGAATAAATGCGTTTGCATGAAGGGTTACACCAAAGGAAAAGCGGCTTGTCTGTTGGCGGTTGAAGATCTGCACAAACTGTGTCTGGAAGATATTCAATGTACGTGGAATCTCGGAGACGGAGCTATGTGTCTGAGTAACAGATGCGAATGTCGCAGCAGTTATAATTTTAAAGAAACAGCGAAGAAATGCGTGCAACACCTTAGTGAGTATTTTAGAAACGATTTCGAACTTTCGAGTTAAACGATGATTGTTATTCTTGTTAGTTAAATATTTTGACTACCAGAAAAAATTTCTATTAGTATTCTTAAACATTCAACGTTAAGATTTTAAATAAAGTTAGAGATATAAATGAAAATACAGTGTTCTAAATTTTAAAGAACTAATCAACCAATTAGTTTTGTGAATTATAATTACTTTGTATAAAAAAATTCTCAAAAATCACATTTATTCTTGATTCAACTAAGAATTGTACAAAGAGATTTGTTGCAAAAAATTAATTTAGCGCTTCTTTGTGTTGTTCCAAAATTGTACGGCAGATGCGGACTGTTACAATACCGTTGGAGATAACGAATATTTAGAATATTCCAACAGTACGTGCCATTGTAAGCCTTCGTATAAAGAATTCGAAGATGACTGTCTTATTGGTGAGTGTTAGTTATCGTTAAACAAATAACAACCGCGCAGCATATCGGCTATCCCTGTGTTTGTAAAAGCCAAATGTTAATCACAATTTCAATTTCAATTTCAATTGATGTTTTTGTGAAATATTTTCGAAAAAATTAATATCTCAAAAGTGGTACATGCTACATTTATATATCGTATATCGCCCAATTTGCTATTGAGAGGTCTATGCAAGGATCCGTAATATACAGGATATTTTACGTAACTAGTTAGTTAGATATTATTATGAATAAAATTCTGAAATATTGGGGGTCGGTGTATAATTGGAGGTGTGAAAGCTTCGTTTCTGTAGCATTAAATTTTCTCTCGAAGTGTTGGAGTGTGCCCTTGTTTTGCTTTGTATCTTCAGTTGAGGGGTGGATAATACCTCGTATCCGTATGTTGTGATATTTATTTAGCTATTTATTAGTTTAGTAGGTATTGTGTGTAAACTTAATAGGGTAGAGTTGTAAAGTAATCTGAACTTCGCCTAGTATACGAGGGTGGTTCAAGAAGTCCTTAGAAAATATGAGAGATGGCGCTCATAGTACCAAAAATGGTTTGTTTCTAGTAAGGATCATTAGTCACTAGGCAGCTGTCAAAGTCTCAGTTATATACATTACACAGTTCTATTTTCATTGTCAATGTAAGCAAAGAATTTATGTTTATGTAGAAAGATGGAAAAAAGTGAGTTTCGAGCGGTGATTAATATTTATTTTTAAAAACCTTAACGCAGAAAGAGATCAAAACTGATTTGGATGAAGTTCACGGCACATCTGCTCCTCAGTTAGCAATTTACAATTAGCTAAATGAGTTTAAACGTGGCCATAAAAGACGAACATCGTTCTGGAAGTGATTAATCCTGAAATGATCGACGAATCAAAGGAATAGTCAAAACAGTGGGTTTTTGAAGATGAACAAATCGACCGGCAAGGTGATGGCCTCGGTTTTTTTGGGATGCACGCGGAATCATATACACCGATTACTTGGAAATAGGACAAACAATAACTGGAAAGTATTATGCGTCGTTATTGTGCCGGTTGAGCGAAGAAATCGAGAAAAACGTTCTCATTTTAAAAACACAATGCGCATGTGCACACCTGCGCAGTTTGGATGGCCAAAATTTCGCCGACTATTTTCCGTTTTTTTTTTTAATTGAAAAAATGGTTTGATGGACAACAGCTCACGTCGTATAAGGAAGTCACCATCCAAACAGATGTCTATTTTGATGATTTTCCGAAATCCTACTTTTTGGAGGGCTTAAAAAAGTTGGAGAAACTCTTGGAAAAGTGTATAGAGCTAAATGGAGATTACGTTGAAAAATAAACAAAAATCTACAGAAAATACTTTGTTTTCTACCTTTTTTTAAGGAGTTATTGAACGACCCTCGTATGTTCATATGATTTTCAATAAAGACCACTTATTATTATTATATTTTTTATCAACTTAATCATGTAAATAACTTGTATTAAGGCACCTTATCCCTAAAATCAACTATTTCCTTTTGATTATCTTTTTTATTTTTTGCCCTAATTGCCAATTCTTTATATAAACTGTGCCCCGTAACCAATGAACATCTATTTAAATCCCGAGTGGGATTGTACTGGTTTTGTGCTTAATTATTACAAATAGAAAAAAACAACGTTATTCCTAATTTTCATGGGTTTGCTGTAAGGTATACTTTATAAAGGAATGTATTGTCACTTCGTTCTTTAAATAATGCCTCCAAAATGGTCGAAATAAAAGTAATATCAATACTTAAACGGCGGACGAATCAAATATTTCAAATGTTCACAATTTTTAAGTAGCAAATGTATGTATTAAAGTAGTCGAAATTCTGTTACATCAAAAATAAACTCTCTGAATAGGTTTTTTTTTTTTGTGATAAGGTATATATGGACATTTTAATTCACCGCATTGCTTGCTATCAGATAGAAATAAATAAACATTCTTTTTTCCTATTATTCTTTATTTGTATTAGGTATAAAGTTCAAATTCTTGTTTATTCGTCTTCAGGTGATATATCCAAACACACCTGTTGTGGAACGACGTTAATGTTCGATGTCGAAGTACTTGCTTTCGGTGATTTTGCTTTGAAAAAAGAATCGATTTTGTTTGTACGATTGAAAGGTCGGGTTATCTTCATCGACTAAAGATATTTTGCAGTGATTAAAATATCTTTCTCGGCTGGTTCTTCTCCAGTCTTACAGAAATCAGGAACTTCTAATCCTTCTAAATCAATGTCTGCATCTTGGTCATCAAATAAATTTTTTCGCCCATTTTCTAATGATTGGACATTTACTTCTTTCCATGCAGTTACGTAGATTTTAAATGGTAACCTTTTAAATTTTCCAAGGTATGCTATTCTTTTGTGCCTGCTTAATTTGTTATAATTCTCCAATATCACCAAATTTTCTGCGGTATATTCGTTTTGTGGCTAATATTATTCCTGGTCCATAGGCTGTGGTGTTTTTAAGAAAAAACGTACAGAAGAACAAAACATCTTTTACCCGCGAAAACATCCACTACGCCATAACAAACCAGTTTCATCAGAATCGTTGTAAGTCTGAGGTAACAACATTTCGTTATTTATTCGCTGCATAAATTTCCAGATTTCAGTTTACTTGCCGGATTGGGAACTTCACAAAAATGTTGCCGTACGTATCTACCACTTGAATAACGGTTCTTCAAGTAAAGCTTCACGCGCCAATTTCATTGGTTTTCTGGAATTTATATTCACACATCAACATACATTTCTTTAGTTTATTTTTTGAATGTCCGAAACAATTTGGTTCCAAACTAAACGTGTTCACTCTGTAGATTTTCGCGTTACCGTGGCCAACTGCTTCTCGCTCAGTAAGTTTACACGTTGAGCTACCGCGCTAACTGTTGCCTATTACCTTCCTCCCGCCGAGTATACCTTAGTTTCCTGTGCCTACACTCTATTGGATCTCAGGAAACATTTAGGTGATTTTAATTTAGACTGCTGGTGACAGGATCAATTAAATATGAAAGCAAGTCTTCCATATAACCTGATTGCTTTTACCTGCGTAATTTTATCGGAATTTAACGAATTTAGCTGCGCATCGAAGTTGTTGACTCCATAGAGAGTGTAAATTTAACAATTCCGCATCAAATTTGAGCTAATTAGAGCACATGACTAAGTATTTGAAAATGCTCTGTCATATGTTTGTTGGCCAGTCTGATTTTATCCTTCTAGCCTTTGAAGGCATTGATTTCAGTTGCATACCGTGTTTACGTCCTAAAAGATTGACCCCCTTGTGTTTATATGAAACTTGCCGATGCAAAGTGGGAGCTCATCTGGCCCCAAATAATCGATGTTTATCATGTTGATTTTAAATATTTACTAAACGATGGAGCAATCGGAAGATGTCGCGAAAAAAGACAAAGAAGTCCTGTAAGACACCGCCTTGCTAATGATGGTAGAAGTAGTAGACTCCTCGAGAATTGTCCAAGGCATTGATGAAGGCCTTAGGCACACTTTTGTCAATTGGGATTTGTAGCTTTATAGATGTATACCAAGTTACGTCATCCTGGAGGTATTTGCTTGGTAAGTTAGAACCTAAGAATGATTAATTTTTACATTTATGAAGGTGTAAGAGAAGAATGCGTGGTGTATTAAGCAATATGAACAGGCTCAATGATTAGATTGTATTGCGAAGTTGCGATAACATTTATTCACTTTCGTAATGATTTGTTATGTAATAGATATTTGTAATGTGCAATATAAATTAAATAATTGCTTGATATTATTGCTCTATAGATCTGTTATAAAACCCACGCAAAAGTAGAGTTTATAAACTTAGAAATTTCAAAAGCATTGTTTCTACAGTAAATTCGTGTTTATCAAGTCTGTTCTATATTCTATTCTTCGTACCTGTTTTAAGCCTTTGTTTTCTGAATTTGTGTATCAGCAAAGAGATTAAATCATATTATCATTCTAATTTGATTATCTCCTTTATTTCGTTAATCAATCTCCAGCTGATTAGATAAAGATGTTTTTTCATTCAGATAACGCAGTCTCGACTGAGATAATGTTGGTGTAACAAGTGAATATTTATCTAAGTTGTGAAGCAGTTTTAATAGGTTTTGTCTCTATTTGTTGCCTAAAAAATTAGAAAAAAAAAGAAGAATAGAAAAAATATGTTATACTTACTTCTGATGAGTTTTCTACGTTTAAACTCAATTGGAGCCCAAGATGTAGAAACTGAAGGCGATTTTGATCCAGCTTTTATGATGGCTAGACTAAGTAAGTACTAAAGCAAACATTAAACATGACTATATTACTTCTAATTGTGCAATTTTATCGGAATTTTACCAACTCAGTGTCGCATCAAAGTTGCAGACTTGATAGAGATTGTAGACCTAACAGTTTCTGTATTGGTAATGACGCTACCACTACTGGATTCTGCCGGTGCGAAGATGGGTGGATAATATCTAGAAATAGGACGTTCTACGAATGCATATGGCGTAAGTGTTTCTTGAATAGATCAACTGCTAAATAGGGCGATTTCGATTTGGTGTAGATTAGGAATATATATATCGGATCAAGCAAATCTTACGTGTCACTCCTAAATTTAGTTTAAAATAATTCAGTAAGATCTAGTCAATCTTCTAAATCAAAATGCTAAATATAAATTTGATTTTTTCCTGTGTACGTTATGCTATAAAATGTCTTGATTCTTGCAAAACTTAGTATATGTTGGCTTGTAGAAATCAGTATATTGATAGTTGATTTCGCTTCGATATTCTATGACTCACTGCGACTAACACCGCCTTAGTAATTTGAATTCCGTGATAAGCAACAGCGTTCCTGGTTAATGAATCAAGATAATGTTTTGTTTTATTTATAAAATAATGTAATACACCAAAAATTCCTTTCATTGAAAGGTTCTAAGAAATTGAATCTCTCAAATCTCTCAAAGTTGTCTTTATTCAATGAATTTATCTCCTTAGCCGCTGAAGGGATTGGTTCCAACTGCACTAGAGACCTTGAGTGCACCTACACCCTAGGAAACCCATCGTCTTGTATCGATGGGACTTGCCAATGTAACGAAGGAGCTCATTGGGCTTCGAACAATCAGTGTTACACGACTTCACGTGAGTAGATCACAATTTAAAAATGAACAGCAGTGTAATTCCATTTTCTTTATAGGACCGGGGGAAATTTGTAATGTTGATTTTAACTGTTTACTAAGCGATGGGACAATCGGTAGCTGCCATATTGGTAGATGTAGATGTCCTATAAGACATCACCATACAGCTGATGGTAGATGCGTCTCAAGTAGTAGGCTGGGCGAGAATTGTACAATTGATGATAACTGCCGGCATACTTTTGCCAATTGTATTGGTGTTTGCAGATGTATACCAGGTCACGTTATATCGGAAAATAGGTGGAGATGTTTACAAGGCAAGTTGAAAGTAAAAAATTAGTTGTTTTGATATTGATTCAATTATTTTTGTCAATAGCTGCTACGGAATTCGATCAACCTTGTGACGAACTGGCCCAATGCTCTACCTACCTCTCAGGATCTTTCTGCAGGAACAACAGTTGCGTCTGTCATCCTGGTTTCCACGCGTTGGGCCCTAGGTGTTGGCAAACCTCCGTAGCCGGTGCTAGATGTGAAGATCGCAGGAATTGCTTCATAAGCGCGGACCTAGTCGATGGCAGGGTTGTAGATTGTGTGGATGGCTTTTGTACTTGTAACGAGGGTTTCGAAAGTGTGAGAGGGGATTGTCTAGAAAGGTCGGGATCAGAGTCAAATAAAATGTACGCCATTTACGTTATTTTAGTGAATATACTTCTAATTATTGCATGGAATAGATAGGAAACTGTTGCTACAAATACGACAAGAATAAGTTTGTTATGATTGCATTTTAGGTATTAAGTTTTTATACGTTGGTATTAATTTTTATATTTATTTTTTATGTAATAGGTATTACTAATATATAATTCTGTATAATAATAAATGATCCTCGTAGAGATTATTGACTTGGAGATCTCTTATGTATCGCAACATAAATACAGAATGAGTCAAGGGTTTAGCAAAGATAAGTTAAGCTCTAAATAAAGAAGAAATTAAATTAGAACATATATAAGCATATGCAGTAACTATCAATGTATAATGGAAGAACATTGATAACTTTACAGTGTGGCGCAACTAGTAGAATATCCTGTGTATTACGTAATTTTTAGTTCATCGTAATAAAAAACAAATATTTATTATTTGTTAAATTCTTGAACCACATGACTAGTGAAGGCCTTTTTAAATTGAAGACGATTTCTTTGCTTCATGCACGACAATAGCACATTTAAGTATTTATTTGAAGATAATTAACGATCGCTTAAGTTCATAAATAGGACAAAAATTGTCAAACAAGATCCATTACGTATTCCTAAAAGCTGCACTAATGTTAAACACTCGCAGTAGTCAATTAACCAAAACTTGATTTTCTAGGGTAACCGAGGAGTAAGAAGCGCGTGTTGCAACGCTATTCTTTATTTCTATGTGCTTCCCGATGAGTACTTTTCCTAGCTAGTACGTCTATATCCGTCAAATTCTAATTTTATCTTTGTATGGAGAATAAATGGATTTTGCCAAACCGTTGACTTATCCGCTACAGTTCGACAGCTAAAAACTTTTTGTATTAATTACTCTCTTTAAACGTTGAGAGAGTTTTGTCAGTGAAAGCAATTAAAATGACTCTGATGATCTCTAATCCGCGTAATGAAAAGTTGTAACTAAAGTTTTCTAACAACTTAAATCGGTTTTCTTTTTAAATTACCTTTATGGCACGGAGTTCAAAATACCAACGTGACAAATAGAAAAACAAGACAGAAAAACGATAAGAAACTGTTCCTGTGTATGTTGGACCCTGTAACAATACGAGACATGGGCTTAATTTACCACAAAATTGAAAATGGTTCAAAGTTCGAGGAAAATTTCGGAAAATATGAAAAATTGATGTGTATTGCCTTACTTGCACAGACCATGCCTTCATCCAGAATGATAGGGGTGGACTCTTTGCATTTGCAGATCTCTTGGTTCATGCAATAGGCGCCCTTTACGCAGTGCTCATCGTAGATGCATTTTTGATCGACACCTGTTGAAATAAATAATAATAATCGTTTATTTTCCAACCAAATTAAGGACGTGTATAATCTTCAATATTTACGAGAGTATTAAAAATGCAAAAAAATAAATCAAGTATTGCGTAGAAGTAAAGTTTGAATGAAATTATTCAGGCTGCAACAAAGTACACCTCAAGTTGAAGTGATATAGTTATACATTTTACGGTGGGGACCTCGCAAATTTGGTCGTGGAGTAGAAATATAAAAAGTTAAGGGATATCGACGAGATTGCCCAAGCACCAAAAATAACAAATTTCCAGAATCCAGAATTTGAGGGTAGCAAATAAAATAAATAGAAATTTTAACCGCGCATAGAGCGTCTACACTGCGAAAAAACTTGCGTTCGATGAACGCAAAAGGCGTTGGCTCAACACATTTCTGGTAGTGTATATAAACAACGCAACTGGCGTGTTGATTCAATACATAACATTATGTTCAAATTTAGTGTTGCGTCAACATTGTTTTATGCTGGAGCAATACTATTTTTAGAGCCACTCTAATGTTCAAGTAACTAAAGTTCGCCACTTTCCGTGCGTCTCACAAAATTAACAGAGATTAGACAGGCTCGTGTTTTGTCAACTCTCGGCGAATCCAGTAGGCAACACGAACCCATTCTAATGAAACGAATAATATGTTTTAAATATGTACACGTTAAATTTGGAAGCTAACCGGGCCGATATGCATGCAAAAGATTGCTTTCCACTTACCTCTGTAGACACAAACTACAACATATTTCGTGTTATGTAGCCATGGATAGTTAAACTGCTGCACTGCATTATATTTGATGGAAATAATATAATATTAACGATAAATTAGTGTAGGATCAAAACAAAATAATGTTGCTTCAATACAAAACGCGAACACAAAAAATAGCATTGAATAAAATACAATTAAGTGTTAATTTAAACGAATTTTGAGTTAAGTCAACGCAAAAATGGTAACGCATTTTTTTTTTATGTTGAATTAACGCAATCATTTTTCTCGATGTAGTAGTTAAAGATTGAATATTAAACATAGTTAGTAGCTGCTCTTGTGGGAAAATAGATATATTTCAAGAATATTCTTTGTACATTTTCAAGTTGTAATTTATTCTCCACATACTCCAAACGAGACCGCATAAGTCTACCGAATAGTAACTACGTGGTTAAATTGTTTAGAAATACAAAATATAAAGTCTAACATTATATTGGCCCTCGCACAATTTGAGATTTTTTGCGTGTAAAAAACATAACATTACATTTGGATAACAATAATTTTTTATTATATTTTCATCTATATAAATTATATAAAATAACGTCAAAAAAAAAACAATAAGCTGCAATATTAGATAATCTTCCATGGAATAACAATTTAAGTCTATTAAATACTGTTTAACTTTCTTAAATTTTCTAAAATTAGTTAATAACTTGAAATTAGTAAATAATTTATTAAGTAACTTACATTTTCAAAAGTAAATGCATTTTTGTAATAAAGCAGTTATATGATACAGAGCTAAAAGATAATTGCTGTTCCCAGTAAAATAAGCATGGAAGGTATTAGCAGAAAATTAAGATATTAATTTGAAAACAAAACAGACTTTCTAGAATGTAGGCTCCATAACAAGGTAAAATTCCATGTGATATGCAAGTATCCCTACATGATTCCTACCAAGAAAGACTAAAAATTATTCTTATAGATTGTTTCTGTAATAGAAAAATACGACTTACGTTGGAGCTGGGACTCCAACGGATTATACCTTACTGTAATCTTAGAGTAGAAATTAGAGGCAAATTTTAGACAATTAAATAGAGATATCTCAGAGAGGCTGTTAATATGGTAATTTTAGGTCTTCGCTGACAATAAGTTCAACAGTACGGCCACTTAAAATAAAGCTATTTACATTGTATTTGAAGTTATTTTGGAATAAGACACATTTGTTTTGCTATTGTTAATTAATAAGTTGTTAAATAATAACTATTGACAAAGTTGGGAGTATATTGTATTAGAGATATATATATATTTTTAGTGTTGGGATTTGAGGAAAGAAGATTTCTTTCTAAAACCTCAAATCCCAACATAATAATAAATTTGAAAGTTAAGAACACTGGATTACCCGGATTATTTAATTTTAATGTTATCTGCCTAAAGAATTATGTTATCATGAACACAGATCATCGGGGAGCATCTTTGTTCATGGTTCGTACCGGGGAAAAAGTTCGATCAGTAACAATTTTTCGTTGGCAATTTTGTAATTAGCTTTGAATCCATGTAGGGAGAAGACATTGACGCCACGACGTAAACGTTTTTGATAAATCAGTAAGCTTGGCAAAACCAGGTATATTAGGGTCAACATTTGGAAATTTGTGTTAAAAAGTGAAATGTTGATATTTAGAAAATAATTCAAATTTACTGAGCAATTGTCGAAGTTTAAGTTTCATTATAGACTCATAAATTTTAGAGAACCTAAGCAAAACATTGATAGGACGATAGTTTAGTAAAGCAAACTATTTAAAGGAGTTAAGAGATATGTTAAGACTTATTTTAATTTCACACTGTTTAAATTGTTTTAAGACGCATGGTATCGTGCAAAGAATAAACGGATGAAAATAATTTAACATCATTTGCGAAAAGGAGTCACCTAACCCAGAAGTCGACTGGTTCCTTGAGTGATTCCTGTAGTCGCAAGTACTGAGCTCGAACTATGTCCATTATGATACTCAAAGAGCTGTCGTTTGTCCAAGTACGAATTAAGCAAGCAAATTAAGGAGTTAGAAAAACCTAAAGCCGACAACTTTGCAATAAAAACTTCGTGGCCAAGTAGATCACATGCTTTAGTAAATTATATCTTTTTGAGCGTGTGCAGCCAGAACGCTTTTCATATTTTTTTAATTTGTAATTGTCAGTCTTTTGGGTACGAAGCCATGCTTTTTACCAGAAAGATACCATTGATCAGTATTAATGGTAATTTTAATAGCTATTGCAGATTCAAAGAATTTTGTCAGAATTTTGTTCTTTTCAATAGCAGTTCTTCTTATTTATACACTGGTGCAATGTTATATTTATGCAGTTGGTTTTCTAATTTTTTTGTCTCGTTTGACAATGGTCCTTAGGAAAGAACCACGATTCATCATCACGAATTTAATATCTTTCCTATTTGCGAACTTTCCAACGTTGTCTACTGTTCAAATTCATCTCTAATAATTGCAAATTAAATCTAGACCCTTTTCAGGATTACCTTTTTGATAGGATTAAAACAATTTTGTAGATATTACTGGGTACATAGTGCATAACAGTTACAGAAAATCTAATTTAAAGCTGAGCACGTAAAAACTTTTATTTTATCATTCTCAACACCTGCAGCTTAAATATTCAACTTTTAATTTTACCTACGCAATTTTCCATCTTTCTTTTGCTATTTGTTTTCATCCTTTTTTCCGTGTAACAAGGTTTCATATCTCGCGATCTATGTCCGACAAAAATTCTTACACGTCAAAGAATGCAATTTATTGTGGGCTACGTACCTTTTCTCTTCACTCTTCTGCACCATTCACGTTTATTTGATATAGGTTAAACGAGGGATGGGTCGGGGATATTAAGCAGTTAGGTGAACTGGATATTATCATTATTGTGCGTATGTGCAACAGCAGAACCTCTACAGTTAGAATCGTACAAATTCAGGTACAAAAGTATGATAGGATGGAAAAGGTTGCAACCTAACGAAAACGAGACGGAAGAACATCCGATGGATGTTACCATTCGTCTCTCGGAGTGCCTCAGTTCATCTGGATTTAATGAAAATTCCATCATTTCCGCTTCGAAAAATTTAATAATTTTTTCGAAGGAAGAGCGTGTTAGGTTGTTTGCGATTTTTTTTCTACTTTATTCGCGTGGCTCTCTCCAACCTGCATGAGATATACATATACACTTCAAATTAGGAAAAAAAAAGATATATAAATCTAATTTAATTATTTTAGTTCCCTTTTAAAATTACGTATAAAGCTATCTCGTACTTTTTGTTTTTGTTCGGTTGATTAGGGCAAAGCTGGCGTTGAAATAAAATATTGTTTTGATATTCTGTTTTCAACCGAATTCCCGTTTTAATTTCCCGTTTTTATAGAAACAGCATCGGCGTTTTTAATAATACTAACGGAAGTGTTTTCAGTGAAGTAGGGTGGTAGCGTAAACAAAAACATCAAGTATTGGCTTTAGAAAAATATTTTTGTAATTAATTCAGTACACTTGTCAGTTAAGTTTTGATGATGTTATTATGAATGGAACTCTGAAATTTCGGAATAGGCATTTATAGCATTATGCTTATTATTTTAAAATATTTTAGCCTACGAAATCAACTTTGTATTGGAGCACCTTACCTTTAAAGTCGAATGTTTTCGAGATATTTACGATCATGTTGAAATGTTAATACTTGCACTGCTGTTGTTGAAATTAAATATTTGAGAGTGTCATAAAAAGTAAGGCATTTACTTTTGTAGGAAGAAAATAGAAGGTCATGTGTATCACATGACACAATACTTTGTGGAAAACGTTAAACTAGAGAAAAACTATAATACAAACAATTAGTTTGGGAAGAAAAAGTTACCAAATCGAGTGCTGCGTTCTTATGACATTAAAAAATTCCTCTAAACTGTAGTAGGATGCGGCGGTTAAACTTTACTTAAACACAACTTAAATTTATAAAAGGGTAATTTTCTTAGCTCAAAAGGGAGTTTATTAAATATTTTAATGCCTATATAATCGTTCGACGTTCGAGGACTGAGCAGGTGTAAATTTAAATTTTTTGTATTATAATTTTGTGTGGAATTATTTTCTTGATAAAGCCTATATTGATTTCTGGCACAGCAAAATTTTTGTTCATAGCCTCGCTTGTACCCCAAGTTATTATGCCATATCGTAAGAGTGATTCAATGTCGGTTATGTAAACGGTTCTTAGGGCTCCTGGGCTGAGTAGGTGTTTTAAATGTTTACGTTTGTAAATCGATCTTGAAATGCACGTCAATGTATACGTTTCATTTTAAATCATGTGAGAAATCGACGTTGTGGATTGAATGGAGGTATTCAATTTGAAAGTTAAATTGCTTGAAGACATATGCCGGTTTGCTCTAAAAGTAATATATTTTGTATTTTCCGTGACGAGAAACATTTTGTTTGATACGAACCATTTATTTTAGATTGAGCATAAAATTTGTTTTATTATCTATGTCGTTGATGTTACCTTATACTCTTGTAAAAATAAAGCAATATCATTTATAAAAATTGATTGTGGTAAGTCTTTCCTGTGGACAACTTTACAAATTGAGATATGTCTCATAAATGGGAAGCGAACCACTCGAATGAGTTCTAAGCATATTACGGTGTATGCAGGCAAAAGTGCGGCGCAAATCGCAATGCTTATCTTCTAATAGATTAATAATACAATTTTGAATTTCAACAATGCTCATGATTGTCGATTTACTTTTTCAGACACCGTGTTGGTTGTCGAGGATAATATTGTATTTCTCCAAAAACGAATTATGACGCGTTAACATAGCATATTTAAGTATTTGGCCAAGAGTCAGGGTAATTAATCCATAACACAGGCCAATAAAAAAAATTCCTTTTTTTCGATTGCCAAAGATGTTTATATGATTTCATATTACATTTGAAGCAAGGAATTTAGAAACAATTTACATTTCTACTAATTGTTTTAAATAATGCATAACGGCTAAGTTTTCGCTTTTTCCAACAATTGTAATTTTTATATCACGATAAACGAGAGTTGCGGTGAAAGTTGGTTTTGCAGAAAACCCATTATCAAAAGCATCAATCGCGTTTATTTAAAGATGGTGAATTTTTTGCTTGGGTAGCAAAGTGGGTACCCCAAGTACCCCTGCTTTATCTGTATGTGGGATAATAGAGCAAAGTAAAATCACTGGACGAAAAAGAAATGGCCACTTAGAGAAACATTAACTGTAGATGAAGCGAACATCATAAGCGAGTCTTTGTTTGACAGGGATAAAATCATTTTGCCTCCACTTTACAGAAACCTCTGGCTCATAAAACAGTTTGTTAAAGCTTTACTTAAAGAAGGGAAACGCCTTACATATGTCTGTAGATCGTTCCCCAAAATAAGTTTAGAAAAATTAAAGGCTGGAATTTTTGATGGTCTTCAGGTTCGCAAGCTCATTAACGATTTGAATTTCCCAAAAGCCATGATCGATGATGAAGCTTCTGCTTGGTGCACTTTTGTTATTGCGCTTAAGAACTGCTTGGGTGACAATAAGGTAGAACATTAAGAAGAACTCGTACGAAATATACTGGTTAAATTTAAAAGAATGGGTGCTAATATTAGACTTTCTGCATAACCATTTGGACAGATTTCCAGAAAACCTCGGTAAATTTAGTGAAGAACAAGGTAAGCGATTCCATCAAGACATAAAATCAATGGAGCAAAGGTATCAAGGAAGGTGGGATGCATACATGATGGCAGACTATTGTTGGAACCTGAAATGTGGTTGTTTTCAAGTCCAACACAGTAGAAAATTATGCAGACGGCATTTCACCTAGCACTTGTAGTGATATGTTTTCTTCTCACTAGAAACATACATTTTATGTATGTTTTATGTATCTTTATTGTATTCATTTAGTTTGTAGGTGACCGATTCGGTTACCGGTTGATGATGAGGACCATTCGTGTCCTCGAAACGGCCGTCTCAGATTAATTATCATATAATTAATTAAATTTGCGTTGTGCGGAGGTTACCGATACTTATGTGTTGTTTACAATTTAGGTATAAAGAAGTGAATTAAATAAAAAAATTCTTGAATTTTCCATATCAGATTCTGTAAAACTCTGCAGATCTTCCGATTTCGATGACCACGTACAATGGTAATTGATATAAATATGTTTAGATGTATGGCTGAAAACTTCAAGAATGGTATAAAATTTGAATCACCGCTCTACCGTAAAACGCGTTTAATATATCGGCCTCTAAAGAAAGAGCGGCATTTCGTAAAAATCTCAAATTATACTTATAAGTTGATACGAAGAGAGGTATCCAAATATGTGCCAATATACATCAGCGTATTACATTTAATAAACTAAAGTTACTTCGTTTGTAGCAGAAACGGAACACTCTGTGTACTAATTGTTTTATTTGAAAACATTTTTTTTTTTAAATTGCTGCGGAAAGAAATTATCTTCTGCTCATGCATTAGGTGGACACGCTGTATGGTTTAAAAGGTTTTCACTGCGTTATGATGTGACTTATTTGACATAAACAAAGGTATACAACAGGTATACTCCTCTGTGTCGCCCCCTTTATTACTTTTAGGTAAAGTTTAACAATTCCTTACCTCCAACGCACTGTTTCCTATAAAGATCCGGTTTGTACATTTCCCCACATTCACAAGTCTTGTTATTCTTGCAGAGATACCCGAAAGGTCTGCAATCTTTCGTGCTTGTACAGACTTCATTCAATTCACCTGAAATATGGTCAAGTTTTCACCATTTTTATGAGTAAAACGACTATGAAAAACTACTAGAATTCTAACCTTTGTCCAAAACAAAAAAAGTAAAAGTTATGCTTACTGTAAGTGTGAAGAAATTGCACCTTTTCGAACACGCAAAACGCCAATATTAGAAAGGGGTACGATGTCCGCCTCATGTTATTATGAGTTTCAGGCACGCGATGTCGACTGTTTTACTCAGCGGACTTAATTGTCGGGTGCTTGGTGTTGTTATCCCGTTAATGTGTTTGATCGATACGCAGTGTGGCAAAAGAAAAAGTTTTTGAACCTACACAATGAAGAAATATACAAAGTTGGACAGAATAATAGGAATTTTCTTTTACGATCATTTACTTAGTAAAATGCGTCTTATAATAATCTATTCCATTATTTGAAAAAAAAAAAAAAACTAGTATATGGTCTTCTAAAAGATTAAGTCAACGTATAAATTATTGTAAAAGTAAAGCTTACGTTCTTTTCCTTAATAACCCTTGTATCCATCGTTTTTCGATACCTAAGAAACCTTTCATATACTGAAGCGGAGGAGGTGTTACAAATTGAGACCATCACCGGTATGTGTGTAGGAAACTCGCAACATATCAATGGTGTTTTTGTCAAACGCATTATCGATTTGATCGTAATTCTAAATAGGGGTTATAATTATATAATTACATAAGCTAATAGCACCATGTTTGAGTATTGATTGCAGTATATACTAAGCATTAAATATGTACACAGAATTACATATCATTTTATTTCCTTTTCGTTCAACGCTGTCTCGTCTCTTAACGTAAACTATATTAATCTGGCTATATACATTAGGACCACAGGAAAGGTAATGTGTTCGGCAGAGGTAAATAACACTACTAGTTCTAAGCTTTGACAATACATTATTGCTTTCACAGAGAATGAGGTCGGATAAGCGTATTACGCATTACGAGCACTATTCATTCCATCGGTAACATCGTTACCTTCTAGTTACTTTAAAAATTTTCCTATCACCCCAGCAAAGGATAATGTTTTGACCATCAATGAATTGTTTTTGTAATGTAAGGAGCCTACTCTATAACTATTACAATCAATATACAAACTACCTGACAACAGTAGAAAAACGACGTTCACGGACCACTGGAGATTGATTTTTTTTTTAAATTGGCCGCTAGGCAGTTTACAAAAAAAGGTTTCTCTTAGAGATGTATCACATTGATATGTATCCTAACTCTGTCAGTTTTCCTAGCGATACCAGTAATCTCAGCAACATCCTTTGTTTCATTTCTTTTAAAGAATGCAGGTTTCCGCGTTGAAGCCGAGTGGTAATTGCATGAGTCTGTCGACGTTTCGCTCTCAGTTGCATGAAGCATCTTCTGGGCTGCTGCATGTTGTATCGCTGCTGTCTGAAGAATGATTGTAATCGCTGGGAGAAGGGTTTTTATAAGGTTGGAGAGGGGCCGGAGCGTACGATGCAGGTTGTGTAACACGTCTCTATTCAGATTGTTTGAATATTTGTGGATTTGGACGACTTCTCGGATTTTTCTAGGATAATAGCAGGGTTCACGCAACGGAAGTTTGGTGTCGACGGTAATACGTGGGAGAATTTAGAGTAACTTTATCCGCAAAACACGCATAAAATAATTCTAATTAATCATAATAATAATCTTCTAAATTAAATATCGCTACTTAACGGAATCAGGTTTGCTAGAGAACCTGCATGTTCGCAGCGATGACACTTGGCAGTGATACTGAACGGTATATTCCGGTATAATATAGAAGGTGACAAAGTGGTTCTATATTCACAGATGCAAGGTTAAACTTAAACAGTGATGTTTTCGACTCAAAACTACCTAGCTGCCTATGATTGTAAATGATTTTGCGATATTTATTGACGATTGAAATGTTTATCAGTGTGTACTGAAAATTAAGTCTAAATATGAGAGTATTGAACATACACTGTTATTTTATTTTATTCTTGTTTAATTGCACATAATAATCACTGCTTAAATACTTCAAATTAATATTTCAAATCTTCAGGTCAACGGAAGACCTTGTCATAACAGAATAAACTTAGTTACTCAGGCTTAAAGGTTGGTACAACTTCGCGCTCTTTAAGCTAAAATATGAACTCATTAGTTTGATTTTATTATACTGCAGCATTTTTCATTCTGTACGATCTTACATTATGACGTCTAAGGCAAACACTCCCAATGCATTCCATAAGTAAGTCTGCGCAGTCTGCGTTCTTTGAGCACTGGCGTACATCCATATCTCTTGAAGTTAGTAGATAGGCGGTATCAAACAGAAGCATCAAGAGCACAAATGTATATGCTATTGTGATCGCAGACCGTCTTGTTCAGGCTATGTAAAATTTTAAGAAAAGATAATAATTTTTACTTTAAAGTGCGACTTCACTTTACGCTGTATTTCACGAGATTAACGCATCAATACCTTCTTAAACTGTCAATTATACTTGGGCTATAAAAGTATTGTTATCGGATGATAAAGACTGAGCTATTAACGCGATATTTGATTGTTCCAGTCAGCAGGGTATGGAAAAATACTATCGTCGTCTTGAAGTACGTATATTTTATATGGAGCTTTACTGAACAAACACAGTTTTGATTTTATTTTAATGGTATTTTCTAAATTCAAACTTGAAGTAATACAGGGATTCCTTTTAAGTTTTTACAACAATGAAAGAAAAAACATTTTTGGTTATATGTTTTTCGGTGTTGCATACTATTCAGTATTAACTATTCTCCGATCTTCCAAAATTACACTTGCGACATGTCCAGTATAACGAAAGAAACAAGCAATCATTGCTTCGTGAATAGCTTTGGTCGGATTCGGTTCAACTGGAAACACACAAACAGTTAGTTACTGCCTCGTACACAGTATGTCGGATTCTTTTTTGAGATTTTCTTTAATTAACAGAAAACTGCTAACATCTATCTACAATCTAAAGGTTGTATATCCCATCTACGAGACCGTCATCATTAGAATCGACCGACGAAATTTTGAAATTTGAAATTTTGTTTCAGGTAAAAAAGGTAACATTTTTACAGAAACATTTGAGTTGTTGTAAAAGGTTTATAGTGATCTCGTGTATACATGTCTTTGAGTGGTATAAGCGAGGACGGTCGTCATGCTTTGGGTAACAACCCAAAGCCAGGCCGGCTAAAAAAAATAAAAATCACGATGAGTTAGGTAAGTGCATAAAATTACCTACGATGCGAATTCGACTATGTGATGGACAGCGGAGGAATTAAATACGACCAAAAGTACGATTTATGAAATTTTGACCAGGATTTAAACAAATGGAAGGTCTGTGCACGATTTGCTTCTCATGTCTTAAACGAGGATTAAGAAATTGTTCGTGTTGAACATCGCTGTTCGTCAATTTTTGGTGAAAAAACAAGTCTGCGTGCTTCAATACCTTCCTGTGTGACTATTTCTTGTTCCCAAAACTCAAACTTTATGACAATGTTACACGAGTTCTAGAAGCCGTGCGAGGATTATTGAAGCGATTTCGAAGAATTACATACGCTAACATTGGTTGAACGTGCCTAGTGGTGTATTGTTGCGGAAGGGATGTGTTTTAATAAAAATAAATAATGTTGTCAAAATAATTAATTGTTTTTGTTTCAATTTAAGAAGTTCCATTAATTTACGACATGCTGTGACGAATATATCCAAGTTTCGTCACCACCACGGTTTTGTAAAATTTTTTGAGCATTTCTTTATAGGATTTGACATGAGATGTTTTCTGTACTTGTACTGTACTTAGAATCCATTGAGATCTTTTTCACATTTAAAGTTTATGCAAAATCGAAATTTCCGTTGTAGTACCATCAGCGAACAAAGCAAAATCAGTACGCGAGTCGCCATTTTGTAAGACATTAATGTAAAGCAAAAACAAGCATGGGCTCAAAACGGAGCCCTAAGCTACTCTGTGCCTCACGCGTAACGTTCTAGGTTTTTTATTGCTGTATCTGACGGATTGTAATCTGTAAAGTTCTCCACTTTCCGTATAATTCACGAAATTAGCAGAGACTAAACAGGCTCGTGTTTTGTCGACTCTTGAGGAAACTAGTAGGCAACACGAACCCATACTCCTGAGATGAAAAAATACGAGTCTGTTTAATATATGCTAATTTCGTGAAACGCACGAAAAGTGGCGAACTTTATTAATCTGTCACTTAAGAAAGATTTGATCGGCCTAACACTTCGGAGAAATGGTAATATTTAAGTTTTATTAGATTAACAAAATCGTATGGTTCACGCATTCAAAGATCTTTGTCAGGACGTACAGAGTAATTTGAGTAAGTGGCTTCTGTTCAAAACTCTCTAATACAATGTTAGCTATGGTTAGCCATGGATAGCCAAGGTTGCAGGGCATTTGTTACGAAAGCCAAATTTCTTTCAAAGTAATCTATTGTTTGGATTTTTAGAATTTTTAAAAATAATTTTGAGAAAATAGGCGTTATGGAAGTAGGTCAATAATTGTCAACGTAATCTATGTCGACTTTTTAAAGAATAGGTGTTATAGAGGAACCTTCAAACGATTTAGGGTATATTCTAGTTTTAATATTCTCGTTTGTGAGGTTGGTAGACGGATAGATAATGCAATGCCTCCTCCGTTTCATGTAAATTTCCTCCGCTCTTCACCAATACCGTCAAGGAATAAATTACCTAATTTTTGTTTCTCTTCTCTGTAGCTCCGCATTTAACCTCTAAATATGCTTGATATTTATTCTTGACCTTGAGAATTATTCTTCAATTTATTTTTAGATATTGGGATTTGAGGTTTTGGGAAAGAAAGCAACTCCTTTTTTGTTTTCTTTGTTTAATTTGCTACGTTTCGTCGCTAATGGTTGTTGCCTTTCTCAGGCAATATATGTATTTGTTTCTTCTGGTCATTCATTTTACTAGCAATTGTTATTATCATTATTTCTATTCTTTTCTGTTCATTCTTAATTATGTATTTTCTTTTTTGTATTCTCTTTTTTATGATGTGATGGACACGTTTAACATATTTACAAGACGAAGCAATTCACAGATTAGTTTTAGGACTATATCATTCAAAAAGCTGTTGAATAATAAGGTACCAAGATTAAATTTCTGTGGTACCCCGGAGAATATAGGAAAGAGCTCAACTGAAAATCCATTGTAACGTAAGTAACCAGATCTATTCTTAAGATAGGAAGACATTAATCGTCAAAATGAAGGCCAGAAAGCTATTTAGTGTTACACTAATAATCACAAGCAACATTCTATCCTGTATGCACATAGTTTACCAATGTACAAAAACAATTGTTCTCCGGGGAGTGGTTTTACTTGTGGATTTTTTTTGTTCAACTCCCACAATTCGATCGATTTCACTTCTCCAACATAACCTATTGAGATTTATTGACGGCTTCAACCAATACTAAATAACAACAGGGCATTTTTTCTGCGATCGTTTCAAGGCCGTCTCGCCGATATTATTAAAGTATTTTATGGTTCTTCGGGAAGACGACGCTCGGGAACGAAATGTTTATTTTTGGGAAAATATTCCGATTTTTTCAACGCGACGAACGTTCCCCCTGGGGCCGATAGAGTTGCGAACCAAGTTACAGTTCGCCTATATTTAAGGAATATTAACTTTACGAAATATTCATTGTTGTATATGTGTTTACCGGGGATGGGTGTTCTTTCTGTAACGAATGAGATGCTTTCTCCTCGTTCTCTGTTGGCATGTTTCGTACCTCTTTGAGAATGGCGAAACAATTATTCAAAATGAGTAGCAAACATCATGGAGCGTAAGATAGATTACCATAGCTACGGTTAAGGGTCGATTACAGGTTAGAATTTGGAAATTCAAGTTAGAGGCCTCTCGAGGAACAAGATAACAAGAAATATGGAATTCTTGCATTTGTTAAATCATACCAATGTCAGTCGTCTCTGAAATCGTTAAAAATCACATTAAAACGTTGTTATATTTTCGGGGGTTTCTTGCATGCGTTCTTAATAATATTAAAGCTCTACGTGTTCACAATTACCACCTTCTAGTTAGAGACCACTCCCTAAACAAAGCCAACACCTTCATAATGTATAGCTGAAGATTGTTTTTCATCCTATTAGCAGTAATGGAAACAGTCCTACCTTAAAAACATTTTGCTATTTACGTTGCATATAAGAGGTGAGGTTGATTTATATTTTTGAGGAGTTTGAGGTAGTAATGGTAACGTCAATCGTAAAAAAATTGTCGCTTTCATTGTGCTAGCTGAGAATTTGAAAACATCAAAGGTGAAATTAAAAACAAAATCCAGTGTTGATACTAAGTAATAACATAAATTACTCTAGATCGCGCAGCTAAACTGAAATATGCACAAAACAAATAAAGTAAAGTTAATCAAAGATAAAAAAAAATACTATGCTTCCACAGTGAAAAACAAAATAAAAGCAGAACAAGTTATCCATAATGCCAGGTTAATGCCTTCTAGCGAATAAAATTTAAGCAACTAAACAATCAAGGGATATCGCAAGGTAACAGGCCACCTGCGGAAAGAACGCAGCAAGTAGGGAATGAACTAAATGTCATGAACAACAAATAAATAGTAGAAAATGCGATTTAGTCACTAGGAAAAGGTATAAACATTGGTCACACCACAAAGATAATTACTTGAGAATCCTAAGTATTGCCTAGGGAAACGAAATAAATTAAATGAAAACTGTTGAAAAGCTTGTTTCTCATCGTGTGCACAGGTTCCAACTCGATATAACTGAATACTTTAGGAGTAAATGACATGAAAGTATCCAGGTCTTTATTCGACACTTCAGATCATGGTAAAGAACACTGACAGGGATAAAGTATTGTGCTCGGATTCGTGGCCACGAAATGGATGTGTAAACCTCTGTTTTTCAATCGAGTAGCCAAAAAGAAGGAATTGATATAAATAGTAGACCATAGTGGAGATGATCTATGAAAGCGTATTATTAAACAAAAACACATCAAAAAAATGCCTAGAAACAATAACCAAAAAATGTTGGTAATATAGTTACTTATGGTATTGGTGGAATCACTTACGGTAAAAGTAATGCCAGGAGAGTGAATACTAACCAACGGACATGTTTCTACAGCGATAAAAAGCTAGTCGGTAGGCGGGTGTATCTCTTAGCACTAGATGTCATTCTTGAAGAACGGTAACAGAAGCCGAGAGCCAAACAGCGATGTTTAGTACATTCAGTCGGAACAATGTTGACGATGCCGGCCAGGCAGAAACATGTTTGTTGGTTACCGTTCTCTCTCCTCACATTTCTTTTGCCATGAGTGAATCCACCAATACCATGAGTAGCTGTATTAGCAGCATTTTTTGGTTTAGAAACTAAATAATAGAACAGATAGAACGACAATTGGATGATGCTTAAAGTGGTTTTAGGAAAAAATGTGGTACACAGGACCTTATACTTTAATCAAAGCTAGTCACAGATAATATTTTAGAATAAATCCTAATTTCTCGATCTTGAAAAGACCTTCCACCGAATACCCAGTTGTAAACTGTGGTATATATCGGAGCAAAAGAATATCGTATTCAAGCTAGCAAATGCTGTCCAAAGCCTGTATGTCCGCATCAGAAATTGAGTAAGATTGAGTGAATAGGAGAAGAATTTAGTAGCCATAATGGACTTAAACAAGGGAGTGTCCCCAAACATCTTAATAATTGATAAAGCTATAAGAGTGGGAGGGAGCACACAAATAACCAAGAAATTTTGCGTAGGGCGCAAAAACTTGGGATGAGTAGAGGTAGCTAACTTAGCAATTTTGGAACAGGATCTTATATACTATCTGAAAGAATGCAATAAATACCCAGAAGAAAACAGAAAAAAACTAAATTCTGAGAGAACAAGAAGTCTGTTATTCAACATTTGCTAGAGTCAAAGATCCTAAATATGTCTTTGACGTATTTTTTATGAAGCCGTAGAAAATATGCCAAAGTATTCTTAAGGTTAATTTTAAATTGGGTTACAAAGAGGTTGGCCATAAAATATTGTTACCCATTGTCATTCCTTTAGTTTGTGGTAAGGAGGATAGTAAATTGTTTTAAATGGTTCATATGGCGGTCACATTTTGATAACAATCGTTGTAATGATTGTTTCAAAGAATTTGGTTTTTTAAATATTGTACTTATAATTTTCTTTTTCGGTATGCCGCATATATTGAGTTGTTGCTTTAAAGAAAGTCGTTGGGAAATCTTATTTTGTGTTTTTCAACAGTATCCGAAAAAAATCTGTTCATCTAGATCCGTACATTTGTAGGAAACCAAATTAAAATGGAATCAATCAGCATTCCTCGCGCGATGGAAATTTCGATTACCTCCATAAGAGGCGTTCAATACAGTCCCGTGCGTGTATCGAAAGCGAGCTAAACTTGATTTATTGGCTTCTCAAGGTTCCCAAGCGTCGACACCAAACAGGCTTCCACCACCTCTCCTATAAACGCAACGAAAAGAAAGGAGGGAATCGTCAGAAATGAAATAAATAAATAAATTTTCGTTGGTGAGGCATCGGGACTCAATTTCTAACCGTGATAAAAGCTAGGAATTGCCTTTGAGCTGCCCGGTTTTTGCTACTTACTTACCTACCTACTTCTTCTTGTGTGTTCGTTCAAGGCGTATATTGTTGAGTTTCGTATAGGTTTACGGGTGCGCTGATTTTACAAGCTGTTTTTTATGGTTAGATTCGTATGGGATCTCTACGAGGAATAGTTGGAAAATGTATCCCTCGTAGAGATTTTGGTATTCGGATGCAATTGGAATCGGCATTGAATATCAGAATTCAGATTTTGCTAACGAATCTGAAAAAACTGGTTCCTTTTGCTATCACAGAAAGAAGTAACTTTACCAGTGTATTTGTATCATGGTATAGTATAGTCCGTCTAATCCTTCCTAGCGGGTGTGGGAAATTATTGCGCAGAGTAAAATTACATTCGGAGTGCAGGAGAAAGCGAATATCGCTGGATTTATACATTCGCAGAAAGCGTTTAACGTATAAGATACCTAGTAACAACTATCTAAACGATTGCTAGTGGTGTCTTGCATACTACTCCATCACACACTTCACCACTACTGCCTAGTTTAGTTACGGCATATCTAATCATCAGCCACCAGGATAGATTAGACGGGCTATAATGATGCATTTTATCGAATTTCGCAGAACGCAGTTTTACACCATAGCGCAGCACATGCGTAATAATATAGTCGGCCGATGTCTCTAGTAATTGGCTAAAGTTGGCGGGGAATGCAAAGGTATGGATTATTGGATTGGATCAATCTTGTGTTAAATCTCTAGGTAATGCCAATGTCTGTATCATATGCTATGAAATGTTTCATATAAAGAATTAAGCAGATTCATCAGTTCCACTCCGATTAACAGATTATTGCGTATTTGTTAGCATTGTTATGCGTAAATAAGCAGAAAGACTGACAAGACTGCACCGCACGAATATATTTTATGGTCTACACTTTCGAAACAAACCTCGTAGTTACCCATTATTCCTAAAGATAACGTGCTTACGTTACGCGCCTTATTTTCTATCCATTCCATCTTGCGCTATCTTACCGAGTAAATTTCGTTACGAGATTTTCGAAGAGCGAAGAGTCTGAACCTCGAAGCAAAGTTGATTGTCGTGTCATCTAAAGCAATTGGTGTGTATGTCTATATGTCCGATACGAACAGTTTCTATCCTGATACCCACTCTACCGTGGTTTGGGCAACCGCCGCACCGCTGGAAAACACGAAGAGGAAATGCTATTATATGATTGGAGGTGGTGCCGCATGATAGGTATTGTAGATAATCTGTTGCGACATCTGTTTTTTTACGGTGTCGTTACGTGCTATCGATGTTTCATAATGGATGGATGATCGCGTGTCTTCAGTATATGACGATAATAATAAAAGTAATAATAACAGTAATATATTTATGTATGTACATTAGTTAATGCTTTGTACATCTGTCAAAATTAAAACAGTAAAAATTGAGGATAACAAGAAAAGAGAAAGTAGTTAAAAAGATATATTAATAAGTAAAAAACAAGTTAAAATCGGTGTGTAGATGAAATATATCAGGATAGACAAATGAATGACACAAAGAAATCTCAGCTTCTCTACTTTTTGCTTAAATGTAGTTTACGGAAATGTTATGATGTCTTTGGGCAATTGGTTATTCATTATTTTGCGATTTCTTGTTCTTGTTATTATTGGTGGGTTGTATCCGTTCTGGAAAACCTTCACCTAGCTGTTGTGCACATGGACCACAGCGGTGAGTATAAATGGAAACGCAAGCGTAAGTATTTTCTCTTTTTAGAAATGTCCTCTACGCGTCTCGCTTGTTTTCAAATAGCAGAGTGATCTTTGAGTTTTCCTTTGCAACAAAAACATTCTCTCCGCTGCTAAGCTCTAGAAGAATACTCCATATGCCAGATAAGTGTGAAAAATTGAGAAGTAGGCCATTTTTATTGTCTCATGGTTAGAAACGTTCTATAATCTGGTAATTGCGTACATTGCAGATGCCGTCAGCTTCTTTGTTATATTGCCTACATGAGCCACCGTTCTCAAACTGACACTGAAAGTTAGTCCCTAGAACTTTACTAGTGACCGTGTTTGTAGTTTTCGTTGTTAATATTAGTTAATTTAGTTGGGTTCATTTTCGTAGTTCTCGATTTAATCTGTAACTCATCCAGCTTTGCTGCTTTAGTCGCCGTACAAACACATCTTGCTACCTTAAACGTTGTATGGCAGGTCGTTAATATACGAGAGCAGTTCGATAATTACCTGACCTAGGCAAGAGATGGCGCTACTAGAATTGAAATACCTAAAAGTAATCTTTGAGACCTGTCAAGTTTTCAAACAAATACGTTAGTTAGTTTGTGAATGACAGGTATTTAAAACGTTACAACTGTTGTGATTTAACAAGTGTGGAAAACAACAACAGAGAAGTGATTAAATATTTGTTTATGAAAAAGAAAGCGGGCGATGAGATAAAAGTGTAAATCAGTGATGTTTATGGGGACTCGACGTTATCGACCATAAAATATTTGACAACTGAATTTTGAAAAGCGGTTGTACGAACATTATTGATGAAGAATGTTTAGGTCGTCCAGATGAGGTCACCACATCAGAAATGATCGAAAAATTCACGATATGGTAATATGGTTGGAGATTGAAAGTGCGTGAGATTGTTGCGGTTGTGGGCATCTCCATTCACCGCGTGCATAACAACTTAACAATTCATTTAAAAGTAAGGAAGCTTTTCGCGCAATGGATGCCGTGATTGCTCACGATTCACCATAAACACGCACGTGTGTAAATTTCACATGAACGTGTGGCGATGTTAAAGCGCAATCCGACTGATTGCACAGCACAGGAGAGATGGAGGAGAAGAATTGTCCAAACAGTGGGTTTCTCGTGGCCAGCTTGCCCAAAGATATCGGCCAACAAGATCATGGCTACAGTATTTTTAGTATGTGTAGTACTTGTCTGCCTATTTTTAGAAAAGAGCCGTATAAAATTCGTGCTGTACAAACACAAGCCTATTAATCGTGTCTTGAGGATGCAATACTACAAATTGCACGAATGATGATAATATCCTTTGACAAATGCCTCCAATGAAAACCTCATGATACGTCATGATACAAAAGTCTTTGTATTCTGAGAAGGTTCGTTTTTGAATTTCATGAAACAGAAAGATACTGTAATAATTTATTGCAGCCTTTGCTAAACTTATATGTATGTTAAAACTTACGTCTTTGTAGGTATTAATACGATGTAAATGTTGACTAGCTTTAATGTAAACGGACGTAGATTCGGGACGTTAGACGTGACGGTCCTTTTTTCCCTCCGTACAACACCTCCTTCCTATGTTGTACTAACATCAATTTGCAGTTTGCGTGATGTTCGGCGGAAGTTTGCGCGATGCTCAAACTTCGAAGTTTTCGCCATATGTGTGCTGCGTGAGCTTGACAGGAAAGTTTAGCTAAACAAGAGCTTGGGGACAATCGAATGAGGCAGCGCATGTGCTGCACCGTTACGTCGACGTTAAATGAAAACAAAACATATTAGAACGGAAGTTTTTCGGGCTATAGAAAAAAAGGACTGTAATATACGTTGTTACAAGGATGGGGAAAAATAAGGATGAAAGCAAAACACTACCAGAATAAAAGGGAAAGTTTAAGTTGTTTTATCGTGATTTAATGAAGGAATAAAAGTTTTTAGATTTATGTATTCTTTTTGTTAACCTAGTAAGGAAAGTAAAATGAAAACCACTACTATAATCTGAAACACTAAATTTATTTTAAACGTAAGGTATGGGAAATATATCAATATTGTTCTTCTACCGTCTGTTAACTTCGCCCCAGGAAGATATAAATTAATTTACCATTCTCGCCAAGAACACTGAGGAATTTGAATTTACAGCATCTTTAATGGGAATTTATAGGTCAAATGTTGCTCTTCTTTCGCACCAACTTTTGTTTGTATATAGTTCGAAATTCTAAAATAAGCGTGTCTTATATATGTACATACGTACAAACCTTGATAGTTAGGATTATAGCAGGATAACATTGTGTTGTTATAGCGTGGAGCAAAAGTTCCCTTTTTTGGGTTAATAGACTTTGGATTTATAAAAGTTTCAAAAATAACAGTAAAGCAGTAGTTATTGAGGTTGTTATATTCAGCGGGGATTAACCAACAAGCAAAAGAAGTTAGCGCTCTGGGCGCTAAATTTGTGGGACGCAACTTTTTTTGTATTATTTAGTTTTGAATTATGTTTAACTTTAATACAGGGCGTGTATTGGTAGTAATAAAACCACAGTAAATTGAGTTGCATCTTGTGTTCGTCGCATTTCTCTCGCGCATACGACAACATGGCAACTAAAAAGCCGAGTGGGGCACAATTCAGAGAACGCGTCAAGGAGAAATTAGAAAAAAAGGAAATCCACCGATTTCCTATACTTGGCTCGGCTTCGGTTCCGGTTCTACTTCTACTTCTATCGTAGAAAATAGGACTTTTAGAGTTACGGCATGTGATGATTTGATGGATTTAAGTAAATGTGAAAATAATAATGATGCCGGAGAAGAACATCATTCTATTGAATATTAACGTGAACCTATGCAAGAAATCGATCCTGATGCCGAGCAAAATGTAAATGAAGATGATCCTGATCCAACTAAATGGGAGATCACCGAAAAAGTACGCTGATGGTACGACAAGTAGACTTGCACAAAGACTCTATTTTCAAGACGAGAACTCCTAACTTATCGGCTAATGAGCAAATCAGCAGCAGGTCTGTATGAGTCTGCCATCACATATTTGGATTGGTGCAGCAGCTCTGTACCTTACATGGGAACTTTCAATGTCAAAGGTAAATGCAAAGCCAATGGTGAAAACACTATGATCTATAGGCTGGAGCGCTCGCGTGGATGCTTCTAAGGCTTTAATCACTTTTTACAAAGAAATCACGAATGTTCCTCCGGAAATACCTGAAAGCGACAGTGAAAAATCTGACACAAAATTGAAAGCTGAAAATATGCAAAGCTTTACACACAAAGTCTATCAAACGAGTAGTTGCAAACGCCAGATACATTGTATTCTGCATTAAGTAATTATCTGAATTCGATTAGAGATGACTTACATTTCTTTGAAGCCAACGTTGTAAAATTGTGTGGTAATAATCTGTATCAGCATGATATAAAACGAAAGCGTAAAAACAAAGTTCGCTTCGATAAAATTTCAACCACAGACGAATCTGACGTAGATGGCGAAGAAAAATTTCGAATTGATGTATTTATCCAATTAGTCGATAAATTGAAAGAGGAGCTAATTAATAGACAAATGGCTTATAAAATTATCAATTGACGTTCTAAGTAACATTCTTGGAGCGACGATGAAATTAAAACTCATTGTTCAGAGCTAACTAAATCCAAATGATTTGAAAGAGAGTGTATTGGAGAACGAATGCATACAGGTCAAACAAACATCCAGAATGTTCGATTCTCTCATCAACTTTCTAGAATATTTAAGGGCACCAAATCCAAAAATGGCTTTCCTAAATCGCCCTAAAAATGCACCTGAGCACTGCCGTGACCCGTGACAAATTTCAGTGGTGAAAGGGTGTGCTGATAAGTGTGAAAAACTCTTTGCGATCTACAGTGACGGAAAAAAATGGATTATTTTCATCTGTCAATAATTGTCGTTTACATTTATCTGTTGTTTCCGGTGAACAGTTCGGAAATTAAAAGGAAGAAGTTTTAGTAGTAATTATCTATTTGTAAAAATAACTGTCATTGTTGGAATCGCTGGAAATCACATTTCTTATGAAGTCAAGGCGCTCCTACCTTAAAAATTATAGATTAAATAAAAAGTTTGGTTGGACTACTGCATTAAGCACATAATTACTTACAACATTTTTCTTTATTTAATAAGACTGCTATAGACATCGAACGGAATAATAAAGAAAAAACAGTTTTTTTTTAGATATCTAGTTAGCTGTGTTATTTTTTTTTTAACGAAAACGAGGTAACATTTAGAAAATATCGGCATGTCTATTCAACTTCCGGCTTCACGTATACTTCATTTGTTTGAATGAATCGTAACGATTTTTATAAAACATTTGAATTCACCAATTAATTTGACGTAAAATTTATGTATTTCGATAGGTTTGAACAGTACCGTTCATGCTAACTTGATTTTTATGAATATTTCAGCAAAATCATCCTAGTACTTTATCGCCTATTTCCTCGGTATGTAAAAGTGTTGATTAATGATTTTTACGAACTAGTAGACTATCAATATGGGCTATTGAACAGTGTTTCCATTTTTGTACAAGCATTATACAAGGTGTCGATATTTATCGATCAAGTATGTTAAATTTAACCATTAATATCTCTGTAATTATTAAATTAAATAGAACACCCAGGATATTAAATTCTCCATAAAATGATATTACACTTGAATGAATACTTCAGCAATTCTTCGCGTTCAAAAGTTCGAAAGTTGGCCATGAATGTTTATCACCGCCAAGCCTGGAGAAGGTGGAGGCCACAAGTATGGATCTTCGTTATTTATAAATTTTTCTTTGAATAGTCTCCCCAAAGGTATTTGGTGTTTTGAGGCGGTGCATCATCCATTTGATACCAGTGAATAATTGGCAAATGTCTCAAGTTCTTCTTCGACAATATTGCGCAATAGGTCCAAATATCTTTCGCCATTTAAATTCCATTATAAAGATGTTGTTATTTTTAAATTCGCAAAATACATCGAATTGACAACTTTTTTGAAATGTACTCTTCTGAGAAAATCCTGTGGACGCAAAGTTTTGTACGTGCTGGTAAAAAAGGTCCCGTTTATATTTTTTTAAACGCTGCTTGAATGGATTTCTAATGTTGTTGCTACTTCTCGAAGTTTTGGTCGGGTTGGTAAAAATATCTAACAACACCAATCTCAAAAATTTCCTCATCAAGTAATTTATTTTTTCTAATTTCGCCCTAAATTGTTCATATTCTAAACAATTTTTAATTAATCGTCGAACTACGCTCTCAGTCGGTGTTAGCCTGTCTGATGAAGAATTTAATACTCCATCATTCATAGTAAAAACATACAGGGTGTCCGATCTAAAATTGCAAAGATTACATATATACAAATTATTGATTAATCGATAAATAGACAGCCTCTATAATATTTGTACAAAAATGAAGCTACTGTTCAATAGCTCATAATTATAGTTTTTTAATTCATAACAATCACTAATCAACACTTTAGCATATCAAGGAAATGAGCGATAAAGTGCTAGGATGATTTTACTAAAATATTTGGAAAAATTTTTGGACTTATCGAAATACATGGATGTTACCTCAAATTAATTGGTGAATTCAAATGTTTTATAAAAATGGTGGCAAACAATTTAAGAAAATGAAGTGTACGTTACTTTCTAAAAATTAGCCCCGTCGAATAAAATAAATCTGCAAATTTACAAATTTTGAATCTGTCTGGTTTCTGATAGCAAGTTGTCATGTGATACCCTATTTTGAGCTTAGGGTAAAAGTGTTTCGAGAAGTGCCTAAGCAGAATAAAAAACAAAAAAAAAACGGAGATATTCGATTATACCAAGATTATTTTAAATATTTTTGCAGACATATTACTTCCGGTTGTGTTAGATGGAATGTCCATTATTTTACCATAAATTTGGAGTCCTCTTGAAATTCTGAAACAATATTGAATACAATTACCTGGGCTTTCTAAATTTTCGAAACAAATTTGGAATCGATTAATTAGCGAAAGTCGATATTTTCAAAACTCAGAGCAAGTGTAATTTTCAATTCTATGGAAAAATGTCGAAAACATGTTAATTTTTGCGAATATTGTTCTTATAGAATTATATTACTGCAATGGTAATCTAATGACGAGAGGACATCTATTTTATTTGTTGATGGACAAGAAAAAAGCAATTCGTTTTCATATACATTAATTATAATAAAAAAGAAATTACAAAGCGAACATCATATGTTGACGACAACAATACAGAAATAATAATCTTTGGATACTTCACAGCATACCCCACGTGCTCGTTAAAGAACGTAGAAATTGCTTTTAGATCACATCTAGAACTATTTACTGCAAATTATTATGCCATAAATGGCAACTCATTTAAATATCTTCACATTCGATATAAACGAAATGAAGATCCTATTTCAAGGATTCAGTTTTCCGAATGGTTTTTGACGAAATCTTTTAATAATATGGAAAATCCTAGATTAGTATGAATACAACACCTTTAAGTATCCTGGAGCTTTCATGCTGTTTGCGCGATACATTTGCGACTTTCAAGTGTATGAACATCCAACAGCAACTAAAGAAGACACGGAAGACGGGGTCAACTTATCTTTAATGGAACGTACTCCGCCTTGGTTCGATGTGCTAGTAACAACCCAATGAATACAAGGATTTTAAGGATTTTATTTAAAATAAGAAACATGGGTTATACGATTTCCGGTATAACCGGAAGTAATATGCCTTCAAAAATATTTTAAATAATCTTTTATAATCGAATATCCACGATTGCAAAGTTTTGATTTTCTATTTTATTCACTTTTTGGAATACTTTTGCCCTAAGCTCATAAGGCTGTATCCTGTAATCGAAGGTATGTGTTCATCGATATAATAAACAGCCATTTATTAAAATGGCTTATATCACATTAGTTGAACCGATTTTGATAAAAGCATTGTTACATTAACGTAGTTACTTTTTTATTTCACTTATGTACCGTTTTCGTTCAGTATATGCTCGTATACCTGTTTCGTATTGTTTGCTGCTTGTTAAATTCCCACGAATGTTAACAGTATTAGAGTACCTTACATTAGATGTATTAGTAATATCTACTATCTTAACGGATGCAGATGTATTCACCCCATCCCTGACTCTGGAAGTTTGCACCGTTTATTTCGCAACTTACTCTTTATTCAAGATGTATATGCAGGAAACTTGAAACGCTCGAATATCATCCGTAATTTTTTATGAGAACGTAAAACTTTGCGAAATGTGTAAAATACATTTAGAGAGGGCAAAATTTTATTACTTGCGAGTGGGAAACTGTGTAGATTTTATTTTAAGACCTCGGTGGGATTTGTTTTTATTTCGAAAATTTGGAAAATTCGTACAATATATTTTGAGGATGCGACCATTAGGGTTAAGCGTTGAAATTGTTCAATTCTACATTGTGTATCCACTTGCATTAAGGGCTTTACACGTATGTTAAATTGTTAAATCTCCACACTTTACGATTTAATTCGCGAAAATGATATAGGAAGACATTGTGTAATTTGCAGTATAATATATATGAGCCTGTCACAAAATAATGGCGCGCATTTATAAAACGAAAGAAATGGATCGTAGTTGCTACAATAATGGGATTTTAGTGTATCTAAGTGAAACAGAAGTTTCGTAATGATAGCTATTGTCACAAGTGTCAAAACATAGTAATAGCGATTTAATGATTTATTCTTAAAATAAAACTGATAGCGTAAATTCAAACGAATTTAACTCAGAAAAAATCTGAAAACAAGATCATATTTCAACATTATCTATTTAAAGGGTGAATTATTGTCCTTCATAGATATTTTCATTTATAACATATTCTGCGTTCCATGTTTCGAAATTTGACGAACATTTAGTCAATAATTGTTTCTAGATATCAGGTTTCAACTAGTTTTTTCTCTTATGTATAGATAAAACAGATTTTTTAAGAAACCTTGTGATATGAACTTTTTGAATGAATAAACCGAGTTTTTAAAATGAAGCAGATTCTCCTAACATAAACATCTAATGTAGGTTTGTTATAATGTACAATATTTGAATTTCCCGGGGGGAAAACGAAGAACAGAAAAATACACCAGCGCCCCTATACTTAAGATGACATACTATGGTATGGAGGGGATTATGGGAATTGTATTAATATGTCGAGTACGAATAAAGCGTGTTAAGAATTATTGTGTTGTATTTACTTAATATTCAAATCATAGTCAACTCATAATTCAAGTTCTACAACCTAATCTGGCTCAAGTATAACAACTGGCGACGAGGATTTGAACGATACGAACAAATTTAATAATTAAAGTGAATGGAAATGGAATCGAAGATGGAAAGCGAAGATACGAAGATAGAACGCCTTCCCGCTAATTTCATTGAATTTTTTGATAATTCTAAAACCAAATTCGACCGGTGGCTACTAAGATTAGAAACAGCATTTCAAATATATAATGTAACAAGTGCTGATACAAAGAGAAACTATCTATTGCACTACTTGGGAGCAGAAGGGTTCGACGTATTATGTGACAATCTCTCACCAAATTCACCCGACGAAAAAACCTACAGTGAGTTGAAAAAGTTCTTGCAACAATATTACAACCCAAAGCCTTTAGAAATTGCTGAGTATTACAAATTTCACCATCGCCTACAGCAGGAAGGGGAGAAAATCCGTGATTACTTGACCGAGTTAAGGAAAATGGCCGCGACCTGCAATTTTGGTACATTTCTAGACACAGCACTAAGAAATCAATTGGTATGCGGTCTACGAAATCACAAAATCAGGGATAGGTTACTGGAAATGAAAGATCTAACCTTAGAACGAGCAACTGAAATAGCTTTAAGCATGGAATCATCGCAAAATGATGCACATGAATTGCAAACTGACCGTTCAGTCAATTTAGTGCAAAATGGTAAATTTAAGAAAAAAATTCAATCAAACGTAGAGACATCTCGAAAAGAAATAGTAAGTAGCAAAAATGAAACTTCAACAGTCAAATGTTATCGTTGTGGCGGCCCTCATTATGCCAATAAATGTGTACACAAGAATAGTACGTGCAACTATTGCAAGAAGGAAGGGCACATACAGAAGGTCTGTTCAAAGAAAAAAAATGTCAACAGTATAGAAGAAAGTGTTAGTAATGTGGAAGCGTATGTGAACCACATAAATGAAGCGATACCAACGGATAAAATATGGATTGATGTCGAAATAGACAAGCAACAAGTGAAATTAGAGTTTGATAGTGGTAGCTCAGTGTCTATCATTAGTGAAGAGGAATTCAAGAAAAAGTGGCGATATTTAAAATTACATAAAACAAATGTTAGATTAAGCACGTATTCAAACAATCCTTTAAATGTTTTAGGTTATGCAGTTGTCCGGGTCACTTATGCAGATGAAGTAAAAGAATTAAAATTGTACATTGTCTCGGGCAGCAAGCATGGTCTTTTTGGACGTGAGTGGATGCACGCTTTCAACTCAAAAAATTTCTATACTATTTTCAAATGCCTTCCTCAGGTATGTTCCGTAAATTCTGATTATAATGGTATGCATGAATTGAGCAAAATTATTGATAAATATTCTGTCATTTTTCAAAATGTTGTTGGGGAAATGAAAGTAGAACCAATACGATTGAGTTTTAAAAATGAACCAAAACCAATATGTTTCAAGCCAAGACCCGTACCTTTTGCAATCAGAGAACGGGTAGAGGAAGAACTGAGTAATTTAGAAAAGCAGGGTATATTAAGAAAGATAGAAACAAGTAATTTTGCAACACCAATAGTACCTATCATCAAACCTAACGGAAATATTCGTATATGTGGGGACTATAAGGTTACATTAAACCCTCAATTAAAAATTGATGAATATCCTTTACCTACTACAAATGAACTACTAGATAAATTAGCTGGGGGACAGAAATTTTCAAAAATTGATCTAAAATGCGCTTATTTGCAATGGAAAGTGAATAAAAATGATCAAAAATACCTAACTTTAAATACTCATAGAGGATTATTTCAAGTTACTAGATTAATGTATGGCTTAAATTTTGCACCAACAAAATTTCAAAGATTAATCGAATCTATACTGCAAGGAATATCAGGAGTTCAAGTTTTTATAGATGACATTCAAATAACCGCGCCTGATGACAGCTCACATTTACAAATTTTAGAATTAGTATTAAGCAGATTAGCTAACTATAATATTCAAGTAAACTTAGATAAATGCGAGTGGCTAAAGAATGAAATTGAGTATTGTGGGTACAAAATAGATAAGCACGGTATTCATAAGTCACCCTCAAAAATGGCAGCAGTAAGGGACGCACCAAGGCCTACTAATGTCACCGAATTGCAATCATTTTTAGGGCTAGTTAATTATTACCATAGGTTTTTAGAAAACTTAAGTTCCAAACTAGAGCCTTTGTATAAGCTTTTAAGAAATGATAAAAGATGGAAATGGTCTAAAGACTGCGAAAAGGCATTTGCATTAGTAAAAAAAGAAATGATGTCAGACAAATTTCTTGTGCATTATTCACTCAAACTACCAGTAATTCTAGCCACAGACGCAAGTTCAATGGGCGTAGGAGCTGTTCTATCACACGTGATGCCTGACGGTTCGGAAAAACCTATCCAATTTGTGTCTCAAACCTTAAATGAAAGTCAGAGAAAATGGTCACAAATAGATAAGGAAGCATACTCTATTGTTTTTGGAGTGAAAAAATTTTTTGATTTCCTCTATGGAAGAGAATTCACCTTGTACACAGACCACAAACCTCTGGTTCATATATTTGCTCCTGACAAAGCATTACCAACTTTGTCCGCTACGCGCATGCTACATTACGCTGTTTTCTTGCAAGGGTTTAACTACACCATAAAATATAAGACTAGTAAAGCAAATGCAAACGCGGATGCATTTTCAAGGTTGCCAATCAAGGATACTTCTAAATGTAGTCTCGAAGAGTCGGATATACTCGAAATAAATCAAATCGAAACGTTACCTATATCGTTGACGAAGTTACAACTAGAAACTGAAAACGATGCGGTACTACAAAAGCTGTGGTTAGGTTTGAAGGATCACAAAGAGATGCCAGCACGTGATAGATTTAATATACCACTTGAAGAATTTTCATTGCAAAATAATATTATTATGCGAGGAAATAGAGTGGTAATACCGAAAAGTCTTCGTCAAAGGATATTACAAGACCTACATAAATGCCATTTTGGCACTTCTCGAATGAAAAGCCTAGGCAGAAGCTTTGCCTGGTGGCCAGGTTTCGATAGTGATGTAGAAAATATCACTAAGAATTGCAAAGAATGTTGTAAACATTTGAAAAACCCTCCACTGACGAAGCATCACTGGCAGGCACCATCGCATCCATTCGAGAGAATCCATGTGGACTTCGCAGGTCCATGTCTAGGGGTGTACTTTCTAATCATGGTCGATGCGCATACAAAATGGCCAGAAGTGCATATTTTGAACAATATCACAACAGATACGACAATAAAAAGATTAGACGAGATTTTTGCTATTTTTGGATTGCCTCGTATACTAGTAAGTGATAATGGACCTCAATTTACCAATTACAAATTTCAAACATTTTTAAAACAAAAGGGAATTACGCATAAACGGTCAGCGCCCTATCATCCAGCCACCAATGGTTTGGCTGAACGTTTCGTGCAAACATTAAAACACAAACTTTACTCATTGAAAGGTGATGCACGAACTTTGCAATCTAAATTGACAGACATTCTCATACACTACAGAATCACACCCCACCCAACCACAAACAAAAGTCCATCGCAGTTAATTTTTCAATATCCGGTGTTAACGACATTCACTCAGATGGTTCCAAAAGGAAAATATTCCACAACTCCTAGAACGTTCGAAATAGGAGAAAAGGTCATTGCTAGAAATTATTTGGGGGGAGAAGAATGGAAGACCGGGCATGTTGAAGATAAATTGGGTACTGCTCATTACAAGATCAAATTAGATGCAAATGGAAACGAGTGGAAACGTCATACAGACCAAATACGGAAGGTGGGAAATGTAATGGACAAGGAAGAACATTTCACTATTCCGGAAATCATCACGGAAACCCCGGAAACCAAGACTATAGAATCACCAAACGAAGGTCGACAAATATGTAATAGTCCATCTGCAGAAGTGATCCCGGTGCAGCCAATAACCAACGATAGTCCAGTCCTGAGACAAAGCACTAGATCTAGAAAACCAGTTGAGCGGTTGAATCTATAACTCTGTAACAGGTTGAATTATTATATATTGTATTGGCAAACTTCTTTGTTAAGTGTAAAAGCTTCCTTAAAGGGGGAGAATCTGTTATAATGTACAATATTTGAATTTCCCGGGGGGAAAACGAAGAACAGAAAAATACACCAGCGCCCCTATACTTAAGATGACATACTATGGTATGGAGGGGATTATGGGATTTGTATTAATATGTCGAGTACGAATAAAGCGTGTTAAGAATTATTGTGTTGTATTTACTTAATATTCAAATCATAGTCAACTCATAATTCAAGTTCTACAACCTAATCTGGCTCAAGTATAACAAGGTTGACAAATTATAAGGTATAGTGAAGTGTTTCAACATTTTCTTGAGTGTTTTTTTTCACTCTATTAGGGCAATGGTATTTGAATTCGATAAATTTTGATGTTGCAAATAAAGAGAATAACACTGTAACACTAACAAATAACAATAACACTATTTAGCCCTTTCCAACTTTTTCTCTAAATTAATGGAGTTCGTTGACGGGGTAATTTTAATGCTTGAGTAATTCATTTAGTAAATTTCGTTCGTAATCCGTTCCACAAAAATTACACATTTGACTTGCTCCAGATTAAATTTATCTGCTCTTTGACAATATCTTATCCATTGTTGGTTAGGTTGATAACCTCCGAAACCATATTCTTATCTTCGAGAAAACGATGACCTACATTTTCTCTGTTAGCTGTGATCAAGTTGTTTTTAGACCCAGTAAGTGTACAACGTCTACCTATCATTTTCATGAATTAACACATTTTTTGACTAGACACTTATAAACTTACAAATTTAAGTATTCAAACAAGGAAAACGAAATTAAACAGTTAAAACATAACGTAGTGCACGACACCCGACGCGACCTTGTGTCATACAATTACTGTAACTTTGATTACATTATGGGATACGGATTGAGCAATGTGTGGAAGAATTAGACAGACATGCAATTGTCGTCAGTGTAGTGTAATAAATAGTAGTAAATAATATCGATGCTACTACTACTTTTAGATTTAAAATGCACTTCTTATACAGTACATTAATAATAGCTGATCGACACCTACATGTAGGCTGCCTACGTCCTCGGTAAGAAAGGTGGTTATGAATAGGCGCGAGAAAGATGGAAGATAGTACGAAAATAAGTAAGGAAGGAGCGATTTGTGAAACATATGGGGCAAGATTAAGGCGTTCTATCGGCACAGTTTGAAAGCTGGTTGCTTTTGCCAAATAGTAGGCGTAATTTCGTTCGATTTTGGCGAGCGGGAGTATATTAACGAATGGTCTTTAATTCGACGCGGGAGCTGTCAGACGAAAAGTGGACGAAACATCAAAATCAGCGAGAAAAACATGAATTTTTCGCTTTTTTGCGGTGAAAAGCGGCTTTACTATTGATGGGATCTCGTCTTAGTAATGCTACGTCGCGGATGTCGAGTTTTTATTCCAAGATTGCAATTGAATGATTAGTCAAAGATAACCTATTAAATAGGTTTGGTTCCAACGCAGGTACATTGTTTTCTGTTATCCCGTTGTTTACTTATAATTATAAAAACGAAAAGCTCTATGAATAAATTTATTAATTCGAAAAGCTCTATGAATCAATTTATTAATTCGAAAAGCTCTATGAATCAATTTATTAATTCGAAAAGATTGAATTTTTTGGCGTTATTGCACTAAGTGAAAGCAATATTTCTTTGATATAAGTAAATGCGAAGATATTCATTTCAAAATAAAATTGTATTTTTTTTTATATTTCTTCGTGTCAAAGAATAGATAAGTTTATCAGGTGCAAAAAATGATTTCTTCAAGTCAAGGAAATGTGTCCCTTGACTGCACTCTCCTTTAAGAACGCCGAGCTGTATCTCCTCTGGACGGTAGGTGTTTGTATCTCATAGCACTAGATGGCGCCAGGAGATACGCCTGGCTCATCGTTCTTGAATGAAGGTGATACAAGCCGAGAGGCAACAGCGATATCGGTAGAGATACGCTTTGCTTTTGTCGTAAGGGATTCCACCAATACCATGAGGAGATGCATTAGCAGAATTTTGTTGGTTATGTTAGGTAACCAGTTTTATATTATAGTTGGTATCACAATCAAACTATTGTGATTATTTCTTTGGTTAAGAATGTGACGTTTTTTTCATTTAAAAAGGTAATTTCTTAAAGTGAAGTAATTAAATTTAGTGTTTTAATGATTCCATTGCTATTAATTTCTTTGGTTCAAACATATCAGTTTTGTTATTTCAAATACCAAGTTTTGTTGATATTAGTGTCTAATGCTCTTTTAAGTTAAAGAAATAATATAAAAAAAGATATCTTTGGTAGAAAGCTCTTATTCAATTCCTTGAATTAACAAATGTTTTTTCTCAGTATGCAACAAAGGCAAACATTTTTCTACATAATCCGTTACAAAAATAATTGAGTCACATGACCATCAAGCGTAGAAATTGCCGCTATTAAGAACATCTCCAAAGTTTTGACAATTTTGCCAATCCGAATGATGTTTAACATATGTATGTGGTAGAGGTTTGAGAGCTACTCGAGTGCAGTGTTGCCAACAGAAACAAATAAATTGACATCAACATTATTAAATATACCAGAGTCGACCATTTGAGCACTAGGTGGCGTCATCGCAGCGTCCGGATTTTTAAAAGAAAATGTTTTAGGTTGGGCAAACGACATCTGGTATCCCTTTGCGTATATAAGTTTGTAATTGTTCCTTTCAAAATCTTTGGGGTTTGAGCATTCATTTAGTTAAAATGTATAAATATTTTTTATAAAAGTAAAAAAATAAATATTGCGGCAAAATTTGTTTCTTATACCGTCCATTCTAAAATATAGTTTTTAAGATTAAAATGAATCAATTTTAAATTTCAAATAATTTACAGCGATATCTACTACACTAATTACGTTATGAAGTTATGTTAATTGCGCCAGTGAGTGCATCCGACATTGAGTTAATAACAAATTAATTCGTTGCACGTTGAATGTGTTTCCCACCCTTCTTTTTCGAATTCCAGCGCTCTATAACAAATTTTCAAGCTTAATTATCTTTTCCGACTATTTATTAAAACGGGATGTTGTTGCTTTATGAACAACAACCGGCACTTCCGTCCGATGGCGCGGCAACGTGCGCTGCCCAATAAATCAAGAAAATCAAATGGAAAATAAACAAAATCGGGGGCGATGAGTCCTTCGCGCTGCTGCGCCGCTGGCCGGTGTTTTGGAACTGTTCCATTCCGTTGGAGGATTTATCGCCTCAACGTTATGTACATTATAGACGATAGTCGCGTTGTTGTGAATATAAATTTCAATCTGTAAATTGAAATAAAATGAACAATGTTTCACGGGAATTATCTTCGATGTTAAAATCACTACTCCTCTTGAAATATAAAAAAATGGATCTGTAATTTGTGAGATATTACGAGAGTAATTTTTACTTTTTCTAGAAGATCACTATTCTTTTTTACGTGGTGTGCATTATATAAGCGAATAATTGACTTTAAATTGTGAAATTTAGATGTATTACGTCTAATAGATCCTAAATTTCGATAAGAATCAGCAGTGGTCATCTGTATATGTTCAGAAAATCGAAAAGATGGGTCAAGGACAACTTCAAGAAGGTACTTCACAGAGTTGTTGCGAGTAAGAGAAACACTATTCAACCGACAATTAAAGAAGCAAGATAATATTTCCTTCGTAAAACTAACAATCGCGTACTTATCAATATTCAGAGAGAAGTTTGATAATTTGACACCAATTGAGTACACTTTGTATATGAGAGCAATAAAAGGATGTTCTAATTCTCCTGCATCTGCATAAAGCAAACATTTTAAATATTCAAGAACATCAACAATATCGTGAAAAAATAATATGAACAAGAAGGGTCCCAGATTACTTCCTTGGGGAACTACTGTCAGAGCTGAAAGGGGCTCCGAGTAAACACCTTCAAAGAACATTACTTGCTTACGATTGGATAGATAAGTTAAAAAAAACACAAGTTTCGAATCGTCAGGAAATGTGTTGTTCGTAAGAGCAAAAGGTGAAATAAGAAGTCAGCATAATCTTATAAGCTCGAATATCATTTACATTTATTGATGTATTAGGTTTTAATTGGTTAGTAGCAGACCGGATATTTCCCTTAGTGATTAAACTTAATGTTAACGGAATTAATACCAGAGTTATTTGAGGAATTGATAGCACACTGAGCTGGTTCTCCAAAGACATTGAAGAAGTATAAAGAAAACCCTTTAACTTTATCTAATGCAGTAGAATATGCAGTGTTATTGCAAACTAACGTGCCAGTTGTAGTAAGCCTACTTTTTTTACTCTTAAGAAATTAAAAAATCTATTGATGTGATGGTTTTAAATTGATGACTCATTAGCACAATATTATTGTGTGCAGTATTTATCTTTGATTTTAGTTCTGCTCTAGTTGCCTTGCCTATGGTGTATCTTTCTTTCTACGACGGCAATTTTTAATTGCAATTCAGGCTTTAATTTCTTCGGTGAACCACCTGGGATACTTAGCATTATAATTAAATGATTTATATATAGAAATACACTCATTCAGATTCTCATGCATAACGTTATAAAAAACAGCAACAGACCTATTAATTTCATTACACGCAAGAACAGGTGTCCAATCACATCGTGACAGAAACATACAAAGTTTTTGAAATTCGCCTCTAAAATAGCTGTATTTGTTAAAGTCAATTATACGTGCTCTTTTTTGAATGAGTGTTGGATTTGTTGGGAATTGACATTTTAATGATAATGTAAATCAATTAGCTTTTAAAGGATCGTGATTCTCATCGAAGACCAAGTCCAAATCTTACACGCTAACACGTTGAGTTACCGGGCTGATTGTGGCCTACCAACTTTCCTTTGCCTAAGAGAAGCTTTGCTTCTGGCATAGTTCACGTGCTGATTTTGGCCTACCACCTTTCCTTCTTCTGAAAATGCAACATATGATTGCGGGCGAAACGTCGAGTTTTCGATTATCTACCATGACACGGTCCAAATCCGTAACACGTTTAGTTTTAACTGACTCTGGCCTTGGAAACGTAGGTTATTAAGTCCGAATCTGCTAAATAACATCAAGCGTTTTTAAGTAAATATTACGAATGTTGTTTTTTCACGTCAACATATTACAATTTAAGAAGTCACTTAAATGCTTGCAAATAATACCACCATCCAATAGACTGTAGTTGGACCCAGTTACGATAGGAAGATTAAAGTCACCACCAATCAATATATTGTGTTCATATAAAATATTTTGGATACTTTTAAAGATATTAAAATATTCAAAATAAGATTATAATGGGGAGTTTGGTTGAAAATAGACAACATTAATCTTAATGCGGATCTTAATTTTAATAAATATTATCTCTAGCAAAGCATCAACGGTTAAAAGATTGAATTTGACCTTCCTTCTCACGGTTATTAGAACTCCACCACCTTTAATTAGTTCTATCCTTCCGATAAACGCAATACCTATCATCGATAAACTCGCTATCATTAGTCATCTAAATCACCAATAACATACTTATGATCCCTATTATCCTTGTCAATCACTTTATAATGGATCTTACCATGCATTATTATTACTAAATTTCTTACGACATTTACGCAAAATTTCATATCTGGACTGGGTCAGGTATTCCACAATAAAACCAACAGATTTTTTAAAGACCTCGGTTCTGTAGGGTCTTCAGTCGAACAGCCGGGATTGCTAATTTAACGATGATTGATTTGCTCACATTGCCACCTCATCTAACACGATGACAGATGCTTATATCTTGATTTCCGATATCAACTTGCATTTGATTTCGTGTTCAACAAGTAACAATGGAAACTAGATCCTCAATGTCCTTTTGACTAAGTCTTGACATCTTACATTGGAGCGACGTGCACATTGATCCTGTTTGTCTATTTGTGAACGCAACGCAGCGTTCTGTTTTTCTAGATTTTTTGTTCAATAGACTAGTTTTCTCTTGTATGCCAGATTGAATAAATTATTGCATATATCTTTAATTGCTTGTTTGATCAATGAGCGAAAATGGTGAGATACTAATACACAATGCGTCAAATGTCAACATTTTAATAGATAGATACTGCAAACATTTTGGAAAAAAGGTCAGTTTTATACGTACAGAAGTTGGCCATCTCTGCTGTGACCTATTCGAAAAATATTATGTTTCGTTTATACATATGTTCCTCTAATTTATTGGCGTAATGTATTAGATTACTTATTGCGTTAACTAATGTTTTAAGCTAAATGAGTTCTTGAAAAATGAAATAAGTGCTTGGATTTTTATTGGTAATACACAGGATGCCTCATAGGGAAATGGGACTACCTCTTTATTGAAATATTTGCATTTTACGCAAATAACTTTGTGTAAGGTTCCCTATGTCTACTTTTGAAAACTTTCAAGAAAATGTAATAAATATACAGGTGTTCGCTTTAAGTTTTCGGCATAACCAAGAGAGACATCGGGGATCATACTGTTATGCAGAAAATGATTAATTTCGAGAAGTAAATATTCAAATTTACATTTTAATTGGCAATAAAACATGTATCGAAACAATGTGATAAATTCTCATCTAAACCGATATTTTTTTATCAGGTCAACCTACCAGGAAACCTTTCTCATGTCCTCCTCGAACAACAACAACTACCTTTCGTTCTGAATCAGTGTGCTGTGATGCAGGTAAAGCTTTTCGTTTTTTCTGCCACCGATTCCTTTGGGTCATTTATATTTCCCACGCCGCATTACGTATCCTCGTTCTCACCTCCCCTAGCTACGTCGAACGATCGAAACAATTGACACTTTCCCTTTATCTATCCGGCATTTGTTTTCTTTCTTTTGTTATCGTAAATTGAAGCGAGTTGAACATCCCTCGCAGATGTATACAGCATGTATTCTTTTAATAGGATGTTCTTTATATTACCTATGTTTGTACAATGTAGATAGATTTTGTGGTGAAAAATGTCAGCTATTTGTTTGGAGATTACTTGAAGTTCTGTACCTGAGTGTTGAACAAGTAACCACCTTTCTCCACCAGATAGAAATATAGTTATAGTATACTGGCCTTAGCTTTTTGTAGATGTTACAATTTTGTAGTTGTTGATATTGTCTGTGATTCCTTTGGTATCAACACCCTATGTAATGAATATCATTCTGAAGTGCAGAACAATCGCTACCGCTATTTATTTGGTGAAAGATCTTTAAGTAGATAAAATATATTCACAATGCAAAAGGAGTTCCAAATTAGAATCTTGGACCGCGCCAGATGTTAAAATATATAAATTGTAAGATCCAAAAAGATCACGTAAACCTCGTGAAAACCTTATTGGCGTAAGTTTGTCCAGGAGGTGTGATGATCAATCCGATCAAAGCATTTTCGTAAATCACAGTATATGACATCCACCTAACCTTGTCCATCCATAAAACTATGCTGATTAGGCAACAATACTGTTTTCATAGAGGCATATTCGTGGCTTAATGGCATACTTTCGAACCCCCTCGAAAAGTTGTAAGATAGAGATGTGACGATAGTTCCTTACATTTATAAGCTCGACACTTTTAAATATGGCGCAAATTTTGATATTTTCCTTGAAATCAGGCAGCCTGATGTGATGCATTGGAGGAACAAACACAGAAGCAGAATCTCAAATAAGTAAGCTTCGGAATTCGTTAGAACCGCTTAGAAAACAATTTTTAGATTTCTTCAAAGCTGCTAAAACTTCATCAGTGGCACAATGTACAACAATATTATTAGCATTATCTCCAGATTTTAGATTTTCACATTCATCAGATAGAGATGACTTTAGAGCCATTGTAATTCACAGTTCCTGGGACTCGAGTGACCGGGCTACGGACATAGGTAAAGCTTGGAAAGCTTGGTCAAAGGTCACATAACAAGATATGTTTTCTCCTTTAGATAACACTTACATATACATTAATTAATTATTGTTTATTGCATTGTAATAATATGCAATTAAATACTTCTTGGTATGTAAAACTTTGGTATTTGTCAGTCGACTTCGCGTGAAGTTACCGAAGCAAAATTAGATTTACAAATCTTTGGATCTAAAAATAAAAATTTCCTTGTAATATATTATTTATTTGAATAGGTTTCCTAAATCCTTCATTTTTGTTAACTCTGCTTTTATTCTTGGAGATTTCAATGCTATTTTTTAATGGTTTCCAATATTAATGCTTTCTTTTGATGTAAGCCCTTGCTTTGGAGTTTTGTGATTCCAGTAGCAATTCACACTTGATTAGATTTAACAACTGCCAACTGGTTTTTCGTCAATGGATCTTTGAAAACAGTATATCTATGTATAATAGTGGAGCTCTTAAGATCAAATACACAAATTATATTTCTAAAGCCTTCATAGTTGTTTGTTCTGGAAGCAGTGGCACTTCTAGTAATTTTTACGTGTATTCTCAGTGGAGCTTTTACAATATTGTTGAAATATTTGTAACTAATGTGTTAGTAAGAGAAAAAATATTTTTAGATTTTCGGCTGCTTCCACCATGCGTAGGTAGCACCGGTGACCATTAGTAACAATTTTTTTAAGGGCACTGTTTGAGGTAAAGAAAAAACTGTCAATAATTTATTTACAAACTTCACAATAGTTACATTACTGTTTTCTTTTCACACCTTAGCATCAATTAAATGTCCTCTTTCTTGACCAGCCTACGATCTACCATATACTTCTCTTTAACATCTGTGATTTCGGCGACTAAAATCACAAATATTTGTTTTTCAAATTTTCCCTGATGTTTTCTAATGCGGCGTCGTAGTTTATGTCAACATACTACATACTTGTAAATTTGACGATGATAGGAGAACGGTATCTGCGGTTTCTGAGGGATGAGCTAGTTCCTGAGTTGGCAGTACTCTATCCCAATGACGAAAATCACCGATTTACCCAACCAGAGAATATGGATAATAGATGCAGCAGGATGTGGTCCCTTCGAATTATACAAGAGATGTAGGTACGGCGATATTTTGGTGGGATAGATTGGGAGGAGAGGGTCAGTCGACTGGCCATCGAGATTTCCCGACTTAAACCTACTTGACTATTTTTTGTGAGGTTACTTAAAAGGTAATGCATACGTTACTAAAGCTCACAATATGAACGAATTGCAACAACGAATACGAACTGAAATACACGGAATCAGTCCCCCGTTCAAACTGAATTTAACGATCGTAATGGAATTTGCCAAGACATCCAAGGTCAACATTTTCAACACCTGTTATATTTTTTTTTAAATAAACTTTTCCTCAAAAACATTCTTGTGTAAGGTACTTTTTGTGTTATTCACCCCATTTACATCGTGACTACTGTAGTTACTGTTCTCGGGAGTTGTATCTCCTACGATGTAGACGGTAGTTACTAATCGCGACTAATAACTACGGTGACATGTAAACACATCCGAATTAGTAACTACCGATTTTAGTCAGCCAACATTAGGCTACCAGGCTATTCCGCGTTTTCACACGGGGTTAGCTTAGCTTAACTTATATAACATATTCAATTTAAGTAAATATTTATTTAGCTACGTTTTTAAACGTGTGTTCAGGTTTCGATGGTTTAAATGGATAATTTGAATTTGATCGTGTAATTACTAGCACTTTGCTCATCAGTTCCTTTTGGAAATTTGGACGTGAATCAAAATTATCGTAATGTTCTGTATTTGCATATAATTGTGTTAACTATTTTGGCTTGTTCTGCATAAAAAAATTACTAATTATAATTAGAGTTGACCAAGGCAGGTGAAATTTCTACTTTTTTGCAGTGACTAGACAGACTCGTGTCTGTTCGTCTCATAAGAATGGGTTTGTGTTGCCTACTGGTTTCCCCGATAGTCGACAAAACACGAGTCTGTCTAGTCGCTGCAAAAAAATAATAATTTCACCTGCCTTTGTCATCTCTAATTACAATTTTGATTACTATTATTAAAAATCTTATAATCTGGTTGTGAATATATTTCAAACACATGGAAAACGGCACTGCACAGAAATGGTTTTAAAAGATTGCTCAGGGAGATCAGAATTGGTAATAAATCACGCTCTTATAGATCTGACAAAGTTAAACGTGACAATTTCGGAGATGTAGTTAAATAGATTTTTTTGTGTTCCACATACATCCTACAGGTTGATGTCGTTTGTTTACCATCTAAAATACCGCACAAACTTTTCGACTTATATATTGTATATTGAAGTGAGCTGCTTCTACTTTTGTTTTAAATATGTTGGCATACTCTAGGTTGCTGATAGAGTACGTCTAACATCAATCAGAAGTACCAACTCTCGTCAGATATCTTATGATGTAAACCTGAGTAGAACTACAGTAGTTATAATTTCCGACTTAGATGTGTTGCAAACGTGATCATTTCGAGAGAAATAAAGCAAAAATGCTATATTGCTATTTGGCAAAAAAATATATAATATCAGAACTTTGTTGGTCATTGTAGAAGCGACACTACTGCTACTAAAAGATAGCATTAAAACGTTAATCGACATGTTTTATGATTTTTCTCAAAAAACATTGATTACGTTGTTATTTGTAAGTCTTATATGTGAAATTCTACTTTACATATACAGCTCTTATTGTCAACTCAGCAAATATTAGTGTAGTAATGATCATTGTGTAGACAAGGTCTAATAAACGTATTTAACAATTAGAATAGTTTTATGAAGAATAATAATTATAACATGGCGCAGTTAGGTAGGTTATAAATTGTTTCAAACAAATATTAAAGTTTTAAATGATGGTTACAGAATTATGAGTTATAGGCGAATGCGAAAGTCAGTGACAAAAAATGTAATTTAGATGTTGTGGTTATTAAAACCGATAATAATGCTGTACCTGTTATTGGTATCACAACTATAAGCGATATATAAATATTAAAGATTAACATCTTAAAAGTAACCATAGATTGGTCAGAAATAATTGACAAAATATTTAAAGAATTGGCGAATTATCTCCTCTCAAGAGAAGAATTAGTTTTAATGATTAGGGATAAAATTATAGAACTTATTACCTGGCAAGTTCTAAATGTTTCTTGTTGTTATGAAAATGCCTAATAAAAATGCACTAAAATATATTTTTGTAAAAATACTTCGAAATATGAATTATTCAAAGAAGTTCAAAATAAGCACATATACACTTAATATATATTTTTGCATATTTCTTAGGCATAAATAATAATAGTTCACAAATTAAACCATTACGATGGTAGATCATTCTCTCCAGACTACCCACTTACTCTGTACTAGCTTGTACAGCTTTATACCGGGTTGGTGGAAAGTCTAGAGAGAAGTACGAAAACTTTAAGCCTAATTATTTCAAAAAATCTAATCAAGAATAGCATCCGAGATATGGCTGGCCACCACCCCTAAAGAATCACTCGGTATAATGCTTTCTGGCTTGTATCATACTCGTTTCCTTTAATAAAATCACTTCTTGATGGAGGGACAAAGCAGATCTAATCAAAAATCTAATTACTTACTTGCAATTTATTTTTCTTTCTACATTATGCATGTGTATGGTGCTACAATATTCGCAACGCTTGATCTTCCTTTAATCTTCTCCGCCATGAATTATACACAAGACAATCCTTATCGCGTCTCGCGATTAAAGAAACCTCTTCATCCCATTCCATTCCCTTCCCTTCTCCCCCAAAGATTCATCCATCCTATTTCGTCGCTCATAAATAGAAAATAGAAGGACCGAGAGGCTCCATTAATCACGTCGCCTTTGCTACAGATGTCGTTTCGGTCGCGACTAACATGGAGTTTGGTTGCTTGTCTTTGTTGTTGGTGTTGCTCGCTTGGTGCGGTGAGGGCGATTGATTGCGTTCCCTTTCCTGCGGCCTGCGGGATCGTCGACGTCGTGATGTAAGGCGCCCGTCGCCAAAAACGATGTACTAACACAAGATGACGTGTTTCCTCGTGTTTATTTAGTCATGAAATATCCATGCTTCCTAGATAGTAGGTTGTTGTTGGAGATCGTTTATAATCTTTGCTGGATGAATTTTGCGCTCCCAATGCGAGAGAAAGTATGGAGTTTATTATTATTCTCATGTTTATTAAAATATTTTTCAGTAGGATCAACTTTTCGTCTTTGTTGTGTACTTATGCATTCGTATTTCGATAAACTGAAAACAATTATTTAAATAGGATGCAAACCATTGTCCCACTCTTTTACTAACCACTTCAGGTATGAAGTGTCCTTTAATTGCAATGTGCTTTAATTTGGAACTCTCTATTGGATAGGGACTTCTTGGACTTCCAACTTATGGCTCCATTTCTACATTTCTAAATAAAGCAATAACCCCTATATCACATTATAACAGATAGTCTGTCATACTTTTCAATGTAGGTTTGAGAGAAGTTATTTTAAGAAAATTAAGAAAAATACCCAACTGAAAGGTGAGATTTATAAGATAATCCAGTGGCCTACAGAGAGCTTCACAGACTTCAGTAAAACAGGAATCCCATTAGATCTAAGGATACCATGCTCGTTAAATTATCGAAAATCAATAGAAACAATATGATATATAATATTTGAAATATTCATGTTAGGTACTACTAGTGTTAGTATTAAACGCGACCTAACCAGCCGACTCGATATCCTTTTCACAAGAAAAAAACGATTAACACAAGTGCCAGAAACCCATAGATCTGATCCTTTTATCCTTTCTAAGTCACTAACAGGCAACGATATTTTAAAGGAAAAATACTCTTCAGCATATTTCGACTGTAATTGTTCATATATTATTTTGTTAAATTTATTGAGATTTAAACGCTTCTTTCTCAATGTCTTTAACAGTAGTATTCTTATGTAACCTGTAAACATGTATACAAGTTGGTTTTTCAGCGCTTCTTAGAAAGATATTCGCAGCAGATCCTAAGTTTATTTTGGGATATATTTTGTTTGTTAAAGAAGGAAAACGAAAAAAGCTTGCGCCTTTCTTTCTTTATTTTCTTTTCTGCGACGTTTCGTTGCACGTGATGTCAACTTTTTCAAGTAAATGCCTACAAAAACGTTTTCACAATTAGATGGATACATAATTTATTTAACTAAGCAAAAACAGAATTTTTAAGAATTTTTGTTTTCACACCTCTTCATCTTTTTGTCTCTCGCACATACACAGCAGAAAAACTAAAAAAGAAGAGTTTAATTAAATAAATTATTCATCCATCTAATTGTAAAAACGTCTTTGTAGACATTTGCTTGAAAACGTTGACATCACGTTCAAAGAAACGTCGTAGAAAAAAAAGAGGAAGCGCAAAAGACTTTTTTCATTTCCCTCCTTTAACAAACGACCTATATCCAAAAATAAATAACCATCAATATTCAATAAGAAAACGACGATAAAGAGAATAAAAACGAATTTTTTTTTACGCTTCGTAAACAACGCACCAGACAAAGTAAAACAATTATCGACAGTTAGCCTTAGTTCCCGTCAAAGTAGGGGAGAAAATAAAAGAAAAACGTTTCTCAGTATCAGCCCTAGCACCTTATAATATCCCCATCACCTATCTGACTTTCACTTAATTCCGTGGTGTAGGTTTTAAATACAACATTTTTTATGTTGGAATTTGATTTTGGGTTGTAGAATCTAGGTCTTGAAAAATTCAACACTAATGGTAATTGTTCTTGTTCAAGATTTTAAAAGGAAAAATTGTGTGTATTGTTGAAAATTGGAAAAGATAGGAAAATAAATGGTTTGGGGCACATAGAGGAAAAATAACAAAACAATTTACGGATGTTTGAAAAGTGGTTACTAAATACTTTTCTTCGGATATTTCGTCTAGCTCCTATTCGAAGACGAATGTTTCCATCTCTCTTATTGTGATTGAGGCTCGACGTTATTGACGGTTGCTTTTCGTTACTTTCGAAGTTTTTTTTCAGATTTGTAATACATATACATACATAGTTTTTTTATTTGTCTTATATTCCAACCTTTAGCGACGTTTTTCATATTGGAAACAAATTATAATGCTACTAATGTAATACTACTGTTTAAGGTGAAAGAAAAAAATTGCAGAGGGCTGGGTACGAGATGGTTCATTTTTACAGAGTTATATGTTTCGAGTGAAACGTGCTATATATTGTAACGTAAAAATCGTTGTAGGCAAATCTCTTTTTACGAGATAAAAATTGATTAAAAAGAAGCGATAGATCTTAGATAAAAACTAGCGATATTAAGGCCCGTTTACATTGATATAGTAAGTCAGACTAGTAATTTTCCCGGCTAGATTCGCATTATCAGTTCGAGTTTACAATAAACCTACTTTCGTAACGTACAAAACGGGGAATGGTCCTATTCTATGTTCTATCTATGTATGGATAAATTTCGTCTTCAATTTTCACATTTTTCGATGTTATATCTTAATTTATATGACCAAAATTGTTCACTATATTGTTAAACTGGTGGTGTAAGCACTACAAACTCGGTAATGATAGACTCAAGAAAAGAACTGCTGAAGGTATTGCGGATGTGGGTAGGTGGATAGTTCATTTACCGAAAAAGTTATTTGGGAAGATTTCACTGGAAACTAGTTTGTCAGATGGTACTTGTCAGCGTATTCTTCGAAAAGATTTCGAAAAATATACATATAAAATTAGTGTTGTGCAGGAGTGCAATATGATGATGCAATGATTTTCAAATCAGTGCAATGCTGCAGGTGGTTTGAAAATGATATGAATGATAATAATATCCTTAATAAGTCTTTATTCCCAGACAAAACTCGATTTAAGTGAAATCTCCTGCGCTATAGTACAGATACATTATGTTACATCCTGAAAATGTTGTTTTTTTCATAGAGAAGAATTTATCTTTTTCTAAATTCTAATTGCATGATGGTGGGATGATTGATATTTCCAAGACAACGCTACAGATTATAAAAACATTACAAATAATGAACCTCCTACATACTTTGATAACGGTGTAACAAATTTTCTTGCACACTATCTTGAAGAAAAGAGTTTTTTAAAACGCATCCCACACAGTTCAAGCTGAGGTAATTCAAAATGTTTGCGATACGATAACGCCTAAACACTTCATCAATGTTATTAACAACATGAAACGAGTAATGATTTGTATTGAAACTCAAGGATTTTCAACATTTGCTACAATTGCTTGCTAAATTCTAACGGAATAAATACTTTATTCTGGTAGTCATTTACTCTTTAAACAGAAACTTACATCAGCATCATTACTATTAAATGTGTCAAATGTAATTTATTTTAATTTGTCAGACGTAGTTGTAACCAATACACAAAATAATAATGATTCTTTCTTTTTTTTTGTGTTTTCCCTCTTTAACGGGAAAATTTAATTCAGTAAACATATCCCCAGACAACGATAATTTCGGGAAAATGAGTCGTCTCTATCGAATAATCTTTCATTTTCAAACTTAACGTAACTACATCCGTTAAACACATCTTTCGCTACGGAACATGTACATTCTAAGTTGCAGACGACACTTAGTGGTGACGCTAGACGGTAAACCTTAGCAAGTATTACATACTCTGAGGAAATCTGCAATTTTATTATAAATCCATTATAAATGAATATAACTTCGTGTTTTATCTCTCTGGACAGTTTGGGAAAGCTTTAACACGTCAAATGTGAAGCAACAATTTTATTGGTTCTTTTTTAACTAGGTTATTTTGAGTTTATAAATAAACATCTTGTCATGAGCTTTCTTTGTTTTAAATGAAATAACTCTATACTATTGGACACTTTTCACCGCCGGAAGTTGTGAAACAAATAATTACACATACTTGTTGATTAAAACAAAAAGTGCTGGCTCATTGGTAGAGAAAGTTGCTTGTGTAAATTGAGACTTCCCAATTGTAGAAAATTGATAAATTTTGGCTATTAATATTTCGAAAAAGTCAGCTCAGAGCTGCCCAATTGCGGAACATTGTCTAATTAACTTCGCAAAGCTTAGGCTGTCCAATTGCGAAATATGGATGAATTTCCGTCAGGTTTAGGTCGTCCAATTGCGCTGTCCAGAAAAGAGTTCTTTCTGTTCAGCTTGAGGCCGTCGCAGTAAAGATACTGTTATGAAATATTTCACGGCTTATATACCCGAATGCGTGACGTATCTGACCCTGTATGAAGCAACAGTTTTAAAATTCATCATTACACAAAACCTAAATTGATTGGATTTACACTAAAACTCAACATAAGTCAATAATATCTGTAAAATATACTCTTGCTTAAAATAATCGGCTCTGGTATTGAAAAATTCATTAACAAAATAAAAGTTTAGGAAGTTGATATTCGACTTACAGGTTATTTTTATGTCCTTAGATTAAACAGTCTTTAAGCCGGACGGATTACGATGGTTGGTCACAATGAACTAGAACATAGAACAGTGCTGTAGGTATCGGAAAAAATTGGGACCTGAATCTCCGAATCCAAAACTATCCAGATATCCGAATCCTAGGATACGAATCCATTATCCAACTCTCGATTAGAGATCCAGTATTGATCCACAATCCAATTCTCAGATCCGGTATTATTTAGTGTAGAAGGTAAATGATCCATGTTTAATAAAGGAAATTCAGTGTAATGCCGAGTTTCCCGAGGATACCATACTGAGCTACTTTGCATTACAGGTGTTCAGTACATCTAGTGAATATGGATAATTACTCGGCCTGCTGCAGATATTTGCTTGAAAAGGTTGCCAGAGAACGAGGCTGGATTCGCGTTATCGAATAACGGATTGGATTGGATAAAGAATCCGAATTCAAGGTTTCAGATAGTGGATTCGGATTCGAGTTATCGGATAATGTTTCTAGAGCTCAGGTTTTAAATAATGAATCCGGATCCGAGGTTCTTGAAACAACGTTAATTTTTGGTAACAGCATATACCTACCTATTCTTTACTATTGAAATAGTCTGAGATACGTGATCGATACGTCTCAGCCAACTACATTTTTCAATGTATGTGTTTTCAATGTCAAGTACGTGACATATAGATGATAATTTGGAGGTCATCAATTCAGATTAACGTATGTTGGCATTGATGTAAGTGGCACTATTAGCGTAGAGTAATTTATATGTTGTGTGTTAATGGCGGTGTATACCTGTCCTTCCTCCCATATTAACGCCGTTACTGTTTGTAATTTCCACTCATGATCTATCACTTAATATACCAGGTTTTTCACCTTGTTAGCTTAAATCAAACAGTAAATGCCATCGAAAATCTCCCAAAGCAATTTGAAACGTCAATCCCTTCTCTATAAAGTAATTCGAGTGGTTTACGAGCTTTTCGATAAATCTAAAACCAACCCTTTACGTCTCCTATCCTATAAGAAAGAACAAATTCCGCAAAGCGATCAAATGCTATATACCGATGGGAATTCTTCCGATAGATACGTAGGTATTATCATTGCCAGAAACTTTACCTTTTCCCTCGATTTTACAATGCAAATTGCCCGCTATCTATCCATTCTACGCTTCTGTTCGGCGGCGGTTCAGCGTCCATGAAATGGGCTCCTCATTCTTTGCCTCTTCAATCAATTAAAGGGACCGGTCGCGACGAAGAGGTGGAGCGGTTAAAACCCGTCAAGCGTTTCCGGATCCCGCTTTCCGACTACGGGCCATGACCGTTCGACAAATAAAAGGGTTCTACGGACGCGGACTCTCTGCATCAGATTTATTATTTCAATTTTCCCGTTTTATGGGCGTCAATAACGCGAAAGATAGATTGGGTATTCGGCCCGTTTTGGAACGATTTCGAAAGGCTAGGAACATAATGGAAACGAATATATAACGCTTTTGAAAACACGCAATGGAAAATAAAGCATTAAAAAGGAAGTCAGGCAAGTGTTCTGCTAAAATGTCTATGAATTGGTGTAGAATATAAAAGTGGTGAAACATGACGCCTATTTGAGGGTTGAGGCGGGAGTTGCAGAAGATGGGAAGCAGCTGTCTGGATGCACCGAGTGGCCTGTTTTGAGCTCTTCTGAGATGTTGACGCGAAATTCAGCAATTTGTCAAGGATTACTCCAAGATACTCGATCTTGCTGTTCCAGTAGATCTCCGTCGCTTTGACTTTGATCTTGGGAAGTGGACCATGCAGTTTCCAGACAAATGCAATTGTTTGCGTCTGCTTGGGATTGATCGTGAGTCCATGGGCCTCAAAGAAGTTAAAGATTATGGTGAAATGCGCCTGCGCCAGTTTGATCACCAATTTGGCGTTCCGCGATGTTATCAGGATTGCTGTGTCATCTGCGTAGATGGCGTTTAGCACTCGTTGATCGTCTGGTTTTGGAATGTCCACGATATAGATCGTGAATAGAACTTGGCCTGGCGCTGGTCCTTATGGGACTCCAGATAGCATGCTCCTCTCCGTCCCATTAACAAAGGCGTGGAATCTTCGGTCCTTCGTTAATCGTCGGTGAGTCCCGTCCACAACTCGCTCACGGTGTCTATCCTTCTTACCGTGATACGTGTGGCTGGCGCCTTCCGCAAAGCCGAGTACCACGTTTTGTTGATAGCAAGATCCTTTTCTTTTCGGTTGAGACTTCTGGGGTGCATATGTACCTCGATCGCTTCTTTTTGTAAGCGGGTGTGGCACTAGGGAACCGTAGACAAAGCCCCGGTGTTTGCGAAATTGTTTATGCGATTCTAGTCTTGGAGAGTGTGTTCGGCTACCGCTAATTTCTCCGTTTGACCTAAACCAATTTTGTTTGTGTTCCTTTAGCTCGGTGTTGGTACTATATTTTAGGATGTCAATGTATACTAATCCATAATAGCATAGTATCTTATATAATCCTTTGGTCTCTTGCGGAACGTAGCTGGTGGCGTGAGCCTGAACGCCTTTTCTCCATTGTGTTGCTCCAGTATCCTACCAATTCAATCCGCAATGTTCTTGGCGTAAGGTAGAAACACTATACCTTGCCCGACTATTGAAAGGTGATGTTTGTTGGCGATCCACTTCGTGTTCCTTGCCCTCTTTAGCTGTTAACTGTCATACTCGTTGGCTTGTAAAGCTTAGTCTAAGTGATGGAAAGTGTTGTATTTCACAGATTCGTGAGGCTAACGTTTTGATTACCGCCCGTGTTTGTTTTGGATGGTGGTTGGAGTCATAATAGAGGTAGCAATCTGTATAGGTTGGCTTTCGATAGATCCTATTGCTAGGAGAAACGAACGCCTCGATCTAGCTGCTGATGACGTTTAAACGGAACGCTCGGGAGAAATTCTCACAGACCGCTGGTTAATAGACAGGAAGAATCTTCGATACAAAAAATACCATGAACGATTAATTCAATGTATTTTTACAGATACCAATCAATCTGAAGTTTTGCCATTTTGTCAATGTTATTTTTGCTAAAAACGAAATTTAAGAAACCATGCATTTTGTAAACGGTACGAAAATGACTTACATCGTGTGGTATATTCTCCTCAAAATATAGTCAAGAATTCATTAAAAAAAAAAAAATAGAGTTACAATTATATAATGAAGTTTTAAATGAGTTTTACTTGAAGGAACAAAATATTTTATGACAATTTCAACTTAAACCAAATGTTATGTTCTATTGTAATAATTATTTTAACTAAGTAATTTGTATCATCTACTGTATGTAGTAAAGCAAGCAAGCAAATTTCCTTTAATAAAATTCATTCAATTGACTGAAACCTATTCATGCATTGCTTCAACCGGAAAATTGTAAGGAAACAAAGGATTATTTTTGAATATCGAACTTAACCTGTGACACCACAGGTACGTGTTCTAAGTATGTTCTTTGTCTAAATTAAAAATGTACGTTGAATAAAAGGAAAAAGAAGAGAGGAAAAACCTTTTGCAATCTTTCAATAAATTAGAAATTTCATCTTCTACAAAGAAAATTGGTATTTTGTGGTACGTTATGTAAAATCTCCGGGACAGACGGATGAGAAAAATAAAGCGGTACTATGTACTTCGTGGTACCTCTCTGTCCATGATACATCGTTTGGATTAAATAATAAAATCTTAATTTTAACGTTAAACTTTCTGTCGTTGTTCTGTCTTCTCCTTTGCGCTGTCCTTTAAATTTCCGTTAACAAACTTAACCTATCATCTCTAAACTTTAAGAACTTCTCCCCTTTCTTTAATCCATTTACTTTATCCTTTCCTTCTTTTCGAAAAAAGGGCAACAAGAAATATGAAAGATCCAGGCAAAAATGCAGCAGATCATCAAAGACGTTAACATCTAATTTTTTCCCGTTTTAAACGCTAAACGTTGATAGCTTCTCTAAACGAGATTAAAAGATAATGACATCCGGTCTTCCGCAATTTCGCCAAACCGCGAGATCTTGGTCATAAGAAATGCGAGTTTCCGCCATGGCCCCGTTCTTCCGAATAGAAAATGTCGCTACTTACTTATATACAACGAGCAAAAGGAAGGCCGTGCCAAGTTCTTTTTTGTTGTCGTTTTTGTCGCATTGCAAGTACCTGGTTGGTAAGCAAGCGTTCCCCAAAGGATATTAGAAAATTTAGCAACGTCGCGTTTGTGGAAAATTGCTTCCTATAATCTTATCTGTGCATTGCGAAGTTGTATACGGACTCCCAGATGGCGGAGAAGAAGCCTGAGACGGAGATTAGTGACGCTGAGAAAGTCGCGGTGGCTCTAATTTTGGTTTAAACTATGATATTTAATTACAAAGTGGTGTGACGTACAAAATGAACTAAAAATAGTTAGATATTAAAGCATTATGTTCTAAATCAGACAACGCTGGAGAATCGTGGGTGGCTTTGTATACGAGCCCTCAGAATTATATGTGGGGAGGGTTAATCATTTGAAAAATTCAACATGTTTTTCGATTATTTGAAGGAGAAACTACTCTTTCAAAAACTATGTTTTGGAGATACTAGTTTCAGAGTGAAAAAAATGTTTCGAGAATTGGTTCGAACGCATACAAAAGTGTATAAATCTTCAAAGCAAATATTTTGAAAAATAGCAAAACAGTTTATACCAAAATTTGCTTTTCTTCCATTCTTTTTATAATGCACAAACATTCCCTATACCTAAATGTGGTCGTTTTTAAATATATTTTACATTTCCAACTTATTGTCCGACATGCAGTAAATAGGCGTAAAAAAATTAAATTTCAACACGACGGTGTTCCTATTTAATATATGTCAATTCAAAATTGTTAATCGACGTGTGCCAGTATTTTGTATTGTGACATAGTATACTTATTTCGAAGACAAGTTGCTCTTCCATTTTAAATATTTCTTTCATTGATGATACCCGATAACGTAATAAACTTAATTTACTATTGTTGATGGATTAAATGAAGTAGTTGCAAGTACATCTTAATTAATACTGAGGAAGTTTTAATTTGATGTAATAGGACGTTTTCTATTACATTCTATAGAATAAAGAAACGTGGCTTAATTTTATGTATGCAACTTCTCTTGATGAAGCGCTTATCATTTTTGTCAACACTTTAAAGTATTTCCTTTTACAATCGGAAAAAGAAAAATAATGACAGGCGCCGCAAGCCATGGATTAATAGTAATAATAATAATAATTAATTTTGGTTTATCTAGAAACATCAAGAGTATATTACGAAGGCTGTAAATTCGTATATAGAAATGTTACAGGTGTAGCAAAAAGAAAATATAACGATGCTCTACGGACATGCTTTCATAATACAACCAGACAGTTTAGAAAATTATAAATACTGCGATAAATACGAAAAATAAAACGATACCTGATAAAATCGATGCTTATAGCACTAGAGTAGCATATATAGACCGCATTATGTTTTAACGAGTACTTCACCAAATTTAGTAATAATTTCAGCATCTTTACCGTAAAAAAGATAAAATAAAGAATAAGGTTAAAACCATATTCGTAGGTTCCATCAGCCCTAATTTGGTTTTGGTGTTATTATGAGAGACAAACTCGGTGGGTAGCTATCGAACTTCTTAAAGTTTCTGCGTATATAATAAAAGATATATTTGCCAGTCTTTCTAATTGCTCTTTGGAGGAAGGTATTTTTCCGTGAGGTAGCAAAAGTGGTTCCCATCATTAAAAACAGAGAATCTCGCGACTGATTGCCGACCAATATCAATATTATTAAAGTTTTTGAAGAAATTGTTTTTGATTATATCTACACTTTCCTGGTAACGTGCAGTGTGCAAATTATAATCATATGGTTTAAGAGGCATTATACATCTGTTCGACACAAAGTAAGTAGTTGCGGGTCATAGTGATGTTTCAACAGAACTTCCTATAAAATCCGCAGTGCCACAGGGATCGATTTTGGGGCCGTTAGTTTTTATTATTTGTGTATTCATCAACTTCACACCGACGAGAAGACAGATTGAGGGCAACCAGCAATTTCAAATTCATAATCGATCGATCCAACAAGTATCGTGGTTTATTCATCGATATTGAACGGTTGGTTCATTGATTCTTTAGCAAATAAGTTGTCACAAACGTGTTATGTCATTTATCAATTAAAAGACATAACCGGTTTAGATATTATTAGCTCCTACTGCTACATTTGTTTTGAGTCGCGCACTAAATATGGGCTTATCTTTTGAGAGCCAGTTTCCAGAACATTAGAGTATTCCGCTTACAAAAGAGGGTTATTCGAGTCGTCAGTCGTACCGTAATATATTAAAAAACTTGGGGATTATGTCATTATCTACCGTATATACTCATGTCGTATTTATTAAGAGTATTGAATTCGATTTAAAACAAAACATTTTCAAAACTACTTCAGCAGGGCGGCAAGCGATTTAAAAATTTCTAAACACAAACTAGTTACGTTTGACAAAAATGCTTTATATATTGGAATTAAATCATATAACTCGTTGAATGTAAACAGAAGGCAAAGCAATAACATCCAAGCAACTTTGATTAATATTGAAAAAGTATTTGCTCGAAAACTATTCTCTCAATGAATATTTTGTATCTAACGTTAGTTGTCTTATTGTACTTAAAGGTGGAGATGTTTAAGTACAGTAAGACAGCAACAACAAGTAAGCCTAGAGAGGCTAAATATATCTTTATTATTATTATTCTAAAAATATTTTTCTTACGGTAACGAAAAATTGTAAAAGGTACTCAGTGACATGAATTTTATTACAAAGAAAACCTTCAGTAAAATAGCCATAAAATAACTCCTTGAGTTTTCTCCAAGATGAGCACACTTTTCTTCTTCTAACAATTGCTTAACAAACGTGAAAAATTCTACCAATTAACCTAGCGAAGCGTTCGACTCTTTTGCACCCTCCCCGTTCTCTTTTCCTTCCATTTTATGTCTATTCCAACAACCCTCTGCGCGAGGTTCTTTCAGATGTCTAAAGCTGCGCTGAACGTCGAGCGAGTATCGTTTTACCAAAACGCTAATTTTTAACTTCCTGTACGCTAGCTTCCTTTACTTTTTTTTCTTTTGATTCTTTTTTCTTTTCATATACTATTAATAAAATCGCCGCGCTTTCCACTAATTAGCATCGGAGAAGCGGCGTTGTAGCAATTATAAACTGCTCTTTTCTTCCTATCGGACGTCGTTCTGGTATACAGGACACATAGAGGAGGGCCCCTTTACGTCGACGAAGTGAACTAAATAGGAGACGGTTGGTGCCTACGTATAAGAAACAAAGGTAAGTACATGAAGGGATGAGAATATAGAGGAAGCGGTGTTGTCTCTAATTAGAATGAAATCGTTTCAAAACGAAAATAGATGTTCGTCTTTTGTACAATAGAAGTGCTTGAGAAATACATGCAGATTCACTGAAAAAGAGCTCAGTTAACGAAGGAGGAATCAATATTCTTTCATCATCTATCTTAGCTTGTTACGGCTTATTTTGGAGCGCAGTGTATGTACTGTTGTGTGGAATCGAGCTCACACGTTGGTTGGTCGTTTGATACGATTCCTGATCTTAACTCACCTGCTAAGTTGTTGTTTACTTATACATCGGCTTTACTTACACTTACCTCAAGTTTATTTTAACTTTTAGTTGCTTTCCGTTAGGTTTAGGGAAAATTAACTCCTCTTTCACAGTCGCAGATTCCGTTGACAATTTATTTAATCTTTGTTCGATATACTTTTGGGCTCGCTATTTGAGTGTGCAGTTTGGTCAGCCTAACTAACTAACTAACCTGGTCAGCCATCAATACGTATTTCCGTGGCCGGGATACTAAGTTTTCCGTAGGGATTCCCGTTCTTGTGGGTCGATTGAGAAATCTCTCCTCGGTTGTGACCGTTTTGAGTATCAGACGTACGGTTCTGACGCGGGTTTCTGATTGCTGGATCTACTTCGATTCTTATTGCGTGAGCATTGGTTGGTGCTATTAAAAATTATTATCTTATTGAAAGAAGAATGTATCTTTGTACAGCAGCAATGCAACATGGAGCCGCCGAGAAGAAGCTTCATGAAATTGAGAGCGAAACGTTTTCATGCAATTACGACGCGGTTTCAACCCGGAAAATGGATGCGTTGGCTCATAGTTTCGTAAGTAATTAGTTTGTAATACACACAATATTTTCTTTAATAGTGCTGATTCAATAGTTTTCCTCGCGTTTGATTACCGAGAACTAGCTGAAATTGTCAGATCATCTAAATATTGTTTGAGTGCAACATTTCTAATATAATTAGCGATCAAATGGTTTTACTTCACAATATTTGTTCAAACATATATCTATGGAAATACAATTCTGAAAACGCTAATTTGAAGATATACAGCTTTTATTGGGCCTTGTTATTGTGGCATATGAAAATATCAATAAAAGGGTTATTTCTTAAAGAAATACGCCGAGAAGAAATCATTTCAAGAATAAAATTCGCTACAATTCCAACTAGAGGCAATCTGAATGTTTAGTCTCATCCTGTTGTTGTCGTAACGCTTAGCGATTTATTTATGGGGTGCATGTATGTCTGTGAAGGGTGCGTTGGCACCAAAACAAATGCTTTCTGACCGCACCTTTAAGTGTAGCGTTGGTCGCCTCCTAGACGAGAGACGGCCGTTGTTTTCACGTACGAATCACGCCACCTCACATCAATTTTCCAGATTGCGTTAATTCATTTAGCGGTAGCAAGAAAAGCTGCTACTTATTTACAGTGAAGAAATGGAATGGATGGGGTTGACGAAGGGATTGGTTAAAGGGTCTTAAACTTTAAGGGTGCGTCCACATGGGTGGAAAGCGTAGTGCATTTAAAGAAATTGTTACTTTTATTTATGTGAGAAATGGGATGGGAATTTAATGGGAGTCTAAAAAGTCAGTTAAAAATTAATTATGCTTGATATCTGAGATAATGAATATAACCGTATAAGGAAGTAAGTTCTTGGGAATTCACTTACGGCGATTTCAGGAGTAGAAAAATATTAAGTTGAGTACTATCAACTTTTTCATTTCGAATATGCTACATGCATTGTGAAAGAAAGCTATAACTGCTAAAGGATAGAAACAACGATCACGAGAATTCTAAATTCGTCACTTCAGACAATATTAATGCTTGTGTGTGTCTTGTTACATTTAATACTCACCCAGTGTTAGCCTTAAAAGAATTGAAAAACCCCTACAATTTCGTGCTTGTCCGCTATATCCAGGCAACAACTTTCTAATTCCACCTAACTTCTAGACTCTTCCGGTCTAAATTAGGTGGGCAAATTAGCGCAAAAAGCAAATCTCCATACTTACATTTCTCGCCAAAGGCCAAGGGAGGCTGCAGTTATGTCGCTTTCCCTTCGCGAATGATCAAAATCAACAGAATTCCACAGAGTCGAGTCTTTATTTGACCGTGGGCGACGGGACATCCTCTTGTACGTGTGTAAACACGGATGCACAAGAGCTTAAACTCGTCGCGCGATTGCCGTTCGAAAATGCGGTGGAAAATTTGCGAATCGTAAATCAAAGCGAGAACTAAAGCTCTGAGTGCCGTATTTTCCGGTTTCGCTCAGCGGTTGGACATTATACTATGTATGTACAAGTACTGTGGGATCCTAACGTATCCTAATCCAATTTTAACACAGAGAAAAGGTTATGCATGGACAATACTTTAACGGAACAATATTTATCCGTGGCACTATCATTGCATCCTTCAATCATCATCTCGTTCGGAAACTCGCTCGTATATCGCTAATCGCTGTATCGTTTGTTAGTATCAAAAATGTTTATACTACTTACTTAGAACATTTCCTGCAGTAGTATTGACTTAGTTCCATAACTCGTTTTGGTTGGCAGCGGGAACTGGATTTTGCAGGAGCCGGCGCCCGATGATATTGCATATGTGCTCTACTGACGAGATATCTGGCGATCTGATAGAAGGGAAGCAGATTTGTTTTCGGTCAAGAAATGCATAGTTAGACGAGTTGTATGAGGCCGAGCAGTGTCTTGTTGGAATATTTCGTTCACAATGGTCTGTAACCAGGCTAACGTCACGGTCTTGCGACATCCTGTATGTAATTGGCACCCATTTCGGCGCTATGAATTAGTATTAACGCTGACCTGCAAGCAGAAATGAAAGAAGATGAATTTTTCATTCTGCCACCCTTGCTGTTCCGAGAATCAGGTTCTTCTAGTGCGTCTATGCTCAGGTATTGACGATAATCGCAATAGAGGCCGATAGTTACCAAAGCCCATAGGCACTATTCGTCCGTAAACTATCCGTAATGATATTCTATGACGGATAGCGTTCCACCACTGCTGCGCTAAAAATGTTACCGACTGAGACCGATGTTGCACAACCAAGAGCTTCAAAAGGAAATCTAGGGGGGGTGCGCCTGAACCTGCTCTACGTGCTTTATCTTGAATTGCAGGTTTTCACACCGTAATACAGTCGAATGAGGTTCTACTGCACGCATTTTGCTCATTTTTTTTTGTACTGGACCAATGCAATATGATAAATAATTGTTTAAGTTGGCCCTCAGAAATACATTTATAAAATACCCCAACAATTTTGGGGAGGTGCATTTTAAATTCCAGTCAGAGTATTATCTTATTTTGAAATAAATCCCTAGAATTTTGTGTATTATCTGTGAAGGGTGATTACTTAACGGATGCTAATCCAGAATGTGATTATTTAAATTATTGAATACACATTTATCTTCAATTGCGAGTTTAAAATATTATTGTTATTTGTAACCCAGAAAGAAATTTTTGGAAAGTATACAGTGTTTTACACAACATCATCTTCAATGATATGATGAATGATCTTCATTATAAATGAAAAATTACTAAATTCAATATTTTCAAGATCTATGTTTTCTTTATTTTCACTAAATTTCTTTTATTTTAATTACACAATGGGTACATTAAAAAAATTTGCGTCGAGACACGATACTTTTGCTGCACATAATCGCTTATACGCATTCTCAAATTATCTTGCAGATGGATTGTTATTAAATCCTTTGCGCGATCTTATTGCAGAAAAAGGTATCTCGGTTAAATTTGTGATTTAATAAATAGTCAAGATCTTGAGACGCTTTCGCATGTCGTCGTAAACTTCTTCCAGCAGTTCTAAAAATCCCGTTTTCCGATTACTATAATGAAAATATTTTTGTTTTTGATTAAGTTACAAATATATTTTTTAAGCGTAGATAAACCAGTTTTAAAAAATGATTAATTTCTTTGTGGAAAATGGTCTCGTGTAGAAATTTTTGCCGAGACATTTTCGATTGATTGAGAGTATCAAATAACTTAATAACATTTTGAAATTTTAAAATATATTTCGATACTTTAAAATCTTCGATGTTTAAATTTTTGTTGCAAACACTTCCGCTAAGTGTTTGAATAGCCAATTTAACTAACTCATTTTCTTCCTGTTGTCGTCACCGAATTTTTGTACCTGAATGAAACCCATTGTTTTTTTGAAGCTCGGCTAAATCTTTAAGGAACTTCCATTTGATTGTATTACCTTCTGGATTTAAGATACTTCCAATCCCCCAAAGTATTTCGGATAAGTTCTATGATTTAAAATTATATATACCAGATTATTTGTTACGCGATGATTGAATCAAGTTTTCAAACACTGAATCTCAAAAACAGCACTTAATATTTTAGACATGCTTGTGTTAGAATGACGTCCAACGGAAAGGAAATAATAGTAGAATGAATCAATGTAAGGCAGTTCCTGATTCAATTTGCAAGATCTCCACCTGTTAATTCATATAGAAAAAAATAAAACCACAGGTATTTCTAATGTCCTGATCACACCGACAACTTCAATGTAAGCGCTCTTAAAGGTTCATTAGTAGTCCTGGGGTTTCGTTTATATTGGAATACCATTTTCTTAGGGTTTCGGGATTAGGTAGACAATTACCAAAAGTCTTTCGTATATAAGCATAAGCTTTTGCCCAGTAAACATTTAGGGTAAGAGCTAAGATACGTAATTCTGCTGGACATTCTTCGTAGTTGTTTCTATAGCATTTGCTGGTGAGGCTGCGGAATACTTTCCTAATATAAACAAATAATGAAATATAAGTTAGTATTAGTACTAAAGTATAATTTAAATTGTTTGCCTGCTGAACAGAAATTAAATCCTGAAAAAAAAAGTGACGTTATACTACGTCGTTTTATACTGGAATCAATCTTGGACGAGTTTTAAACAGTTTTTCCATTCTAAACATCCTTCAGATTGAATTAAGTACATTAATAATCTAAAAAATCACGCTAAGCTAAATTCCACTTTCTGGCGTACAAGGAGTTTATGCAAACATAAAAGTACTATTGTAACGTTTACATTTTTCTGTTATGGTTAATTAAAAAAAGATTACCGGTACGGATAATGAGAAAATAGTTGTTTACATAAAAAGTCATGAAAGTAGCGTTTTGCGTGACGTGGGGAGTGATTGAAAAGTATGACGACACGAAGCGTCCGAGTACTTTTTGAAAGCCTCTAAGTCAAGCAGATATACTGTCATGTTATGCGATGCGTAAAATTTTGTTTACGAGTTTTTGTTTAAAAGGAAAAATTATGATCAAAATTCGACATGTTTATAATTATTCTGTGCAATTGATAATACGTCTGGTAACAATAAAAAAAATTTAGCAATGACGTGTACAGCTATTTTTCTGTACTAGGCCGGAAAAAGGTCACTTATTGGACTCTAACTTTGAAAAATAATTTACATAAAGAAACTGACCTGCAAAACAGGTATTAAATATTAAATCTCTCTGTTCTTCTTTTCTACAATTTCTTTAGTAATTCTAAACATGAATTTCGCTTTCTTAGAACAATTCATATCATTTTCAGCAAAATCGCTCAAGTATATTTATATTCTACAAAGATAAATAAAGAACAAATTCATAACGTTTACAAACCTTTTTGTTAATATTATTGGCATTTACTTATAGAGTGTATTTGTTTCGCCAATTCTGCTAACATTTTTTTTATTATAGCCTTCCTAGCTCTTCTGTAAAATATTTCAGTGTTTATTAGCTCTATTTAACTGTTTGAATAAATTTAGATATTTTCTGTTGTTGTTAGTAGATACTCACGTTAACATGCTACTACTTTTAATATTCGCGATACTTTCCTCGGCAACATTCTTCTACCAATGTTCTAGAAAGTTAAAGATAGATGGTACTACAGTTTTTAATTTAAGCTGGTCAAGATGTTCGTGCGGTCTCTTTAGTCCCCGACTGAGATCCTTGGAGGACGGTTCCAGTTACATGCTGGAGCCATTGTTTGGGCAAAAAAACAAATAATAGTAATAGTAATGGTACCGATGACGGCAGAAGGTAGTTAATGGCAAACAGAAATTGTCTTGTTTTTTCTAAGCATTTGTCCTTCAAAAGTTACTGTAGCGGGCGGATACTTTAGGACCTCACTGCATATATGTATGCGATGCAGTTGGGAAGGATTCACCGGTAGTCGGGGATGTACTCTGTACCGTTAGTTGTTTGTTATATATCTATCTATGTGTAGGTATACCTACAGATTGGGTGATATATAAGCTTTTCTGTAGGGTTCAAAATAAAAGCAAGTATGGGGTGTATGTGCATGTATGAACCACGGGAGAACTTACGGAGTTTCAACGCTAGTTCAACAATTTGTAATGCACTGGATTCCTTTTTTATTAGCTGATATCATAAATATTTATATATTTATATCTTCTCAACTAACAATGAAAATATTTTCAAATAAACCGAGCTAGGATGCTAAAAGTTACCAAATACCTCTCACCGTTAATTTTAAACTCGGCTATTTGTGATGAACATTTAATATATATTATTTTATAGAGTACTAAAGCGGTTTGATTTCTGATTGCAAAAACTTTATAGATTATTATTTTAAAATGAAGAAAGTTTACTGTAGCTCTTGTAATATTATTAATTGTAATGTTTTTATGATGTTTTTCCTATTAAGTAGGTAACCGTAATGTGAAAATTTGTTGTAACGGAAAATTCTTAGGACATTATTCGCCGGACATTCTAGAATTTTCATTATATATATAGAAATCTCCAAACATATCACGCTTTTTCATATGTAAACATTATGATACAGTAAGTTAAAATTAACAACAATACCCAACACAAAATGAAATAAATATTATACAACGAACTATCTTCAGTAATTAAATCCGCGAGCTGTATTCTATATATCTTTTTGATACATTAAAGACGCCCCTGTTGAATTGTAACAGTTTCCTGCAAATATGAGGCTACAACGGAATATCTTTAATACAAAGTCGCCGCAAGTTTCGAAATGTTTATACTAGAAATTAAAGACCTGTTTGGCAACTCAATAGAAATATTTGTGTAAGTAGGTGGTGATTGTTTGCTATATGAAATGAGTGAAATGAGTTTGAAATTCTTAAGAGAAGATGGCTAGTGTTCGTTAACAATAACAATAATAATAATCTGTCGTAGTTTTTGTATGCCTGGGATGGTCCAATGGTACATTTACTTATAAAAACAATTACAGGAAATAAACAAATAATGCTTGCAGGTTACAGAAATGTGAAAAGTTAAAAACTGCAAATTACATGAAAATTTCTAGAAAATTGTAACTATTTATTTTGTAAAGTTATTAATAGAAGAAATTTATTTTCTCACCTGTGAGGTTCCTTTAGTTCTAAGTTTGAAAACAGAAGAGAGTTCTGTGTCAACCGTTGTACTGGCACAATTCTTCACAAAATTCAGTAAAAAAGTAAAGTGCATGTAACAGTAAGAGTATTTTCATTTAGCATCAGCAAGAAAGATACGACTATTAAAAGACATTTCCAATAACACCTTTACTACCCAGAATGAAAGTTTATGTTTAAAATATAAGGATTTAATTGCATACTTCCATTTCGCACCAGTTACTTCATGTGACGTAGAAATATCTTTCTCTAGATTTAAAAATATATCAACTTACTAACGAAACCAATTTACAACGAACAATTTAGAAAAATATATCACAGTTAATTCCTATTACGATCGTATCGAAAACGCACTTGGCGAAATATAACTTTCAATTTATCTACGTTACTGCATGTACCCGATTGACGCTTGGGTGACTAACACTTGCTAGCAAACTGTACAGAACGTCCTCACTTTAGTAATGTGGCACGACATAGTATGAGCATCTATGCTAAATGATAAATATGGTCGTCCATCCGCAGTGTAGTTATTAGATATGATATTGTGTTGGCATGATAAATTGTTCTCTTTTGACGTAGTTTCTATTTTTGTTCAGTGTTATCGTTTGTTCTGCTGATAAAATTAGAAAAAAAAACATTCTTATTCTTATTATTTTATGCTTGGTTTGTATCTCAACTTATTGTAGGTGTTAACCACGATTCTCAAAATTAATAGAAATATTTACAATTTATCAAATTAATTTATAATACTGTAAATTTGAGAAAAAATATCTTCTTTTCAAAATTCAAACCGGCATGGCTCTTAAACTACAAGATTTAGATGATTGGATGCCTCACAAACGAGTGAACTAGCCATTCTGTATCTAGAATGTACAAAGCAAACTGCTAATTGTATTTTTTGCTTTTTTCGCCGGTTTTGAAGTTCAAAAACCTCAAACTGTCATAATTCAAACGTGGTACTTATTGACAAAAGCTTAAATGGAACGTGCTCGAAGCCCAAAATTTATTTGATGTTTGAAATTTTCGACATTCCACCTTCGCTCTTGCTTTCTTCGTGCAGTAGCGCGTAGTCCATTTAGAATAAATGTATATATGGCAAGGACAATTGTTCATTTTCGTATATCGTTTCTATACTCAAAAATTGGTTCGATAAGGGAAAGGGTCTGCCATCAACGAGAGTATAAAAAATACAGTTGAGGGATCAAAGGGAATAAGCCATTCATGCATTTTCGTACATGGATATATGTATGTAAGAAATGAAGCTACCTTTTATTTGTTCCTTCCGCTTCCCTCGTCCTGGTCGAAAGATCGGCAACCATTTCAAACAGTTTTCTGGAGCAAATTTGTTCAGAATTGTGATTAGTTTAGTTACGGTCTGTTTCGCAAGTTTTTTTGTTTTCCAATTTATTCGGCGTATTAGGATGGCATTTTTATCGAACATGGGAGGATGAGGGAAGCAAGAGGGATTCGTAAAGGAAAACTTTATTGTTTCAAAGATTATTATATTGCTTTACAGTTGAGCGAGCACAGAGAGTGGAAGTATTAAATTTTCAATCTAAATACTTATAGAGAAGCACCATCTTGAACCAAGACAAACCTAATATACAGGGTGGGGTAGTCAAATGGTACGTTTTTTAGAAGCTTGTAAGGTGAGAAGAAATAAGCAGCGATCTGCAGTTAGTAACCAAAAAACATTTTCACATTCGTTTCACTTTTGGACCGCTACCAAACTATAACAGCTTCACGAAAGGCCCCTCCATTTAGCTAAAGCTATAGTCTGGTGTGCGATCTCTTTGAATGGAATAATTGGCTTATATTTTTTTGAGGATGATGATGGTTATGCAGTTACGATAAGATTTGTAACAACATCCTCACACACAGATCTCATGTACAAAAAAAGTTACCCATTAGTTATAAGCTGAAAAGAATTTATTAAATATACGAGGATGGTATGATAAGTATCCGTGTTAAAGAAGACAACACAATTGTTTTGCATTTAGTGAATTTATTTCCGGGCATGATTTCTTTGTAGCTATATACACTTACTGTTAGGTTAACGATATTTCCAACTTTGTTGCGTTATCCAAATAATAGAAATCGTCCAACACTGCAAGATAGGCTTCTATTTCGGTAATGTCCTCTTTATTTGATGTGAACCGGTTTCCGCTAAGGCATTTTTTACAGTTTAGGGAAAGAAAGAAGTCACGGGGGGCAAATCTGGAGAACATGGTGGACAGGATACCAATTCGTACCGTTACTGGATTAGTTTTGGTGTCACTAGTGTTCATGAGTGCGTCGGCGCGTTATCATGATGGTAGAGAATGGCTTTTCCGATAGGCGCCGTTTTTCTCTCTTTAACTGAGCGTCGAATCGATTCAATAAATCAGCATACCCGTGATTGCCCTTACCTTTTTCAAATAATCGATTAAGATTATGTGTTGCAAATACCAAAAATCGTCGCCATAACTTTTCCGGTTGATGGAATCGTCTTTTCCTTGTTTGATGCACGTTCGTTGTGAAAAGCCTATATTGCTGCGTTAAGCAATACACGGACGGTTTCGTCGTTGTTTTAAATAGAACATCCTGTACTTCTTCGAATTGCTGAGACAACATTTTGCACTAGATATGTAAAATTTTTCCTATACCTAAAGCTAGTCGTTTTGAGATATTTTGCATTGTTCCGATTTGGGATCATTAGGTACCTTAAGAATTAAATTTTTAACACAATTATTGGGTTCCTAGTTATCTCTATTTGTTTTAACGGTTGGTATTCCTTTAATTCTATTAGTTACGGATTTTTCGCTTCCAAATATCATTCTTATATTTTGTCTAAAAAATGTATAAAAAACAATTGTTGGTTTGTACCAACTGTAAGTTTAACAGATAAAAAATAATTTAATAAAAAAAAACAGGCAAAAACACAGCAAAAAAATATTATTAATAACTAACAAAAATAAAATGGTAAGTGAATCAAATAAACTAGTTCAAAGACAAAGAAAACGGACAATGCAATACTAAAAAAGTTATAAATGTTTCCTATTATCTATTGTTATAGAGGTAGTGCGGTACACTACATCCTTCAGGTAGCCCCACAAGATATAGGTGCCTCCCGTTCCATCCATTTATTGGGGTAATGTATATTAAAAGTTATCAGCGGCACGCGTATGATGTACTGGCGCTCCATTATATTGAAACAACATGCGCGTTTTTATATCATTTCGAACATCTCGAAGTAATTCGGAAAGCTCGTTTTCCAAAAAGTTTAAGTAGCGATTATCATTTAGTTGGCTGCTAAAAAAAGGACCTCTCATCCGCAATAATACCATCCCAAACATTTAGTGACCAAAGATTTTGCTAATTTCTAGTTTTAATGGAGGGCTGCATTGGAAGCAAATGTGAAAATTATGTTTGTCCATACATCAGTTTTTATGAAACGTTGCATCGTCATTGAACAAAACAAATTGATTCGGTACTAATTTTGTTCAAAGTCCACTGGCAAAATTCTAAACGATTTTCCAGAACAATATTTGTAAGCATGTATGCATGGTTACTTTACAAGACTGAAAGTGATTCAATTTTAATATACGCCATTCATACCGAACTGATATCTGCTCCTTGCAGATGCTCTGCAATTCACGCCAAAACTGCAGATTGATTATCATCGGTTAGTGCTCTTTTCTTTCTAGTGGTTTATGCCTTCACTCTTCTCAAGCGTTGGAACGCTAGTGAATTTGGTTTCTTCCTATCCGGATGCCGTTATGTAAGCATTCTTCACCAGAAAAATTCATTTTCTTGTAGTTTTTCACACGTACACTTATACTTTTGTGCACACACTTTTACACTGACAATTATGTCTGACAGAAATATTTGTTTTTGTTATCAGCAATTAAAAAATTATAAAATATACAGGGTGTTTTAAAATAACGAAACACTTAACACCCAATATTGAAGGCAAAATGTAAAATATTATGCAAACTACAGACAGCTATTTCAGCAAATATTTTGAAAACAATTGCATTTAAGTGTAGGTAATCCTACACCAAGTGACCTTAGAATCCCGGGCATTTATACAGGCTATTCCATTTCAAAGATACATAACTTAGATGTGTAACTTTTTGTGGTTCACCCTGTATATGTCTATATAATGTTAGCTTGTATATCTATGATTTTTGTATAGGAAGTACGTAGGATACCTCTGAGTAACTTCGCACTATTGTCCCACCCTCTATGTAAGTATTATTAACATTACTATAGTAGAAGGGACAAAATCATGTGTAAAACTTTACACAATGTGCTACTTAATTAGCAAGAGTGTCATGGGAGATTTCTCATTGCCAACAAGTATTAAACCAACTATTAGAGCACGTACAAACAAATAGGGATAAAGGTTAAGAGTTGTGTAATGTAGAGCAGCATCTCTTTACTTTAGGAGATCACGCGTAGATTATTAAGCAGCTCGTTGTGGTGGATGTTTCAGACGAAGTTCGTGGAAATAATATGGAAGGGAAGGGTTGGATGATGGCATTAAAATATGTCAATCTCAACTGTTAACAAGAGAAACAATGGAGACTATATATTTTTTTGGTTATTAAGGAGTACCTATTTAATTTATTGAAACAAATATCTCCGAAAACAATCTGTAAAATTGCTTGCGCACCACTCTGTAATTTCATCATACACATCCTTAATTCGGTTTGCTTTCAACGAGAAAATTCGCATCGGGGTGAAGTGGTTGCGGCAAGTCCACCATCATCACTATCACTGTGCTCTGTCATAGTTTTCCATTAGAACTGCACAATTAACCCCTAGCAGTTCGGATGAAATAATTAGAAACCATGTGGCGTGGTTCACATGAGTGGCGCGCCATTGATTTAACGATTAAAGTAAATATCTGTCGAAATACCGCCCTCCACTAAGTCTCCAGGGAATGTACTCATACACACTATTAATTCTATAACTATAATACGGAGTGGCAGTATTAACTTTATAACGAGGTAAGGTGTGGCGTATAATAGGGTTATATCATAACCTCGCGGAATATGTTCGCTAAAATTGGTTATTAAAAGCCATAGAGAATTTGTACATTTTAGTCAGCTAAATACTGTGTTTTCTTTACATTATTTATTATGGCGATGTATTAAAGTAGAGATACGAGTGTCAGACTAGTCGGGAAAACAGGAATATCTTTTAAGATATTTGTAGCAAGAGGAGGTGAGGCACAATCGTACCACGAAGTACAAAGGTAGCTTGAAATTTATCGCAAAGTACACTTCCTCTTCTCGATTTCTTTTACTTTTTTACGTGTTCCAACGCGGATTCCTCTTGTAGCTATTTTTTTTTCTGTTTCTTTTCATTATTTTAGTTTCTCCAGAAGTTTTTCCCTTTCATGGTATTGGGCTTCCTCTTCGCTTCTTGTTTGAATATCCTGTCTCTATTATTTTTTTTTTGTCAATCTACTTGTCTCAAACTTTGCCATATGTCAGTTGGTTCCTTTTATTTTCTATTTTTCTATTTTTTTAATTGTCTGATCTTCATCCTTCTTAGGTGTCTCATCTCCATCACATTTAGTTTTGCTTCATCTTTTTTTCTGTAGTATCTATTGTTCACACGCGTACGTAGTTTATTATTGCATTATGTATTTTTATTTTTGTATCTGTGTCTATCTCCTTGTGGCCTAATATTGCCTTATTTGATTAGTAATATATTCTTGCTGATTTGTTCCCTTTATTTGTTGTTTCTCTATCTACTTTTCTGTCCACTACTATCATACTTTCCAAGTAATCATATGTCGTTTACTCTTTCCAATATCTTGACTATGCACTTACTATCCTTGTTAATTTGATTGTCCTGATTCTCATTTATTATTACTTCCGATGGCATTATTAGAGCTTCAAATGCTTTAATTTTCTTCAAGCCTTCCGTATTTCTCTTCTACTGATCGTGTCAAATGTTGCCTTCAGATCAATCAGTACCAAGAACGTTCCTTCTCCTTTTTCTATTTTTCGTTCTATTAAATTCTTCATTTTACACAATCGGTATTTGATTGTTTTTCCATTCCCTCAGTATTTTCTGTTCCTTCCATACTACTTTCAACATCTTCCATGTCAATTACCTTCTTTCTTGTCCGTTCCCTCATTTCCGGAAGTACACTATGTTCTTCACTCGCTTTTCATATCTTGGTCTTTTGTATGGCTTCTTCTATTCTGCTCTAGTTTTTCTCTGCTTATGTTTTATTCTGATTATTGATTATTCTTGCTTTTAATATATTTATTTCTTTTCTTTTGATTCCTCTCAATCTTTTCTTGTCCAAAATTTCCTGTTATTCACTTTATATATTTTTGTTATCTATTTTCCAAATTCTTTCCAAGATTCTTTTTTTTTAATTGTCTTTAGTAGTTTGCTCTTCATATTGTCTTCTTTAAGCGAATTTCTTTTCTTTTACTAGTTTTTTTTTCTTTCTTTTCATATATTTGTTGAATTTTTTTCTTTCCTCGTATTTTACCGTTTTTGGTTATTCGTACACAAAACAAATAATATTTGAAAGTACTTTCCCTATCATTTTTGGCGAAGTAATTTCACGTATGGTCTTCTTATTTGAAATGTTAATTATTCTATGTAGTTGCTATCAGCGCGCAATTGGCCCACCTCTGTCAATCCAACGCTTTGGAAAATAATTATCTAAGTACACCCTAGCAACAAGTCTGAAATGTGATGAAACACAGTCATGCATGAATCATAAGTCATGGCGTGTTTCCAATGGAAGTAAGATAGGTAGGTCATTTGCCAAGAAATTCCTGTGATGTGGCCTATTTAACCTAACATTGGCGCTATTAAATAGTCGCCAACAATGCTAAGCCAAATGTTGGATGAAAAAGTTTTTGTTGTTGTCTTGTCTAATCGCGTGAGAATTCTCTTCAGCTCATTGATAGTCATAATGGAAATTGATAATTGCGTTCTTAAAAAGGTTTGATTTGTCCGTAAAACGTACAAGAGATTGGTTCGAATTGATACACAGTTATAGAAATCAGTTACAAAATAGTATTTGTGATCGAAAATCGGCTTCATTAAGACCCTGCATTCGCTGTATGTGGTACGCATAAAGAAGCTGTTGATTTGCAGAACTCTCAATACGGTACCATGCGAGGCACCTACTTCTACGCAGCTTTTACGATCCGACTCGATCTTGGGTGAAAGACCATGGTTAGCGAACAAGTTATCCCTTTTAACGTGTGTTTTTTCTGCCCGTTTTCGAGGCTTCGTGCCCGCTTCTGGGGTTGTTTTATGTCTGTTGGGGATAATTACCCTCTCCCCGTCAGTCCGATAGAGCGTTGGCTCATTAGGATGAGTTTTACATAGAAATACGCAACCAAAAAATTGGTTCCAGGAATGTCTGGTGAGAGCTGTCCATTTGTGAGGATTGTCCGCAAAGAGGACTTCATTGTATTTGTGATAAAAATATGATCTTATCTTATTCACCATGTACAATAACTTTAATCTGTTGTGTTGTTTACATTTATTTGCACACATAAATCTTAATGTTCAATTTTTGATTACAATATGGGACTATTTCGTGTAATAGTAGCAATATAAATACAATAATAATTTAGAGTCCATCTATCCTATGGGTTTTGTAATAAAATAAAAAAAACTTGTTATTAGCATCTGGCCTGGAACCGGTCGTCTTAACTTATTTAACGAGAACATAGTCCCTCGTTTTCATTTCTTCGCATTTAAAAGTATATTGCTTGATAGATTAATAAGTTATGTGTGCTCCTATCTTGAGTTTTTCAAACATTGGTGCAATAGTTCTCCCTTTGACCCAGCAGCTTCGTATATAAGCGACGCTCATGATAGTTGAATAAATATACAGAACTCAGAATCTCAGCTGAAAAAGCAAACAATATTAAAGAGACAGTGAAATATTTAGCAGTCGAAGGCGAAGAGACTCTTTTTCTTGTCGAAGTGGTCTAATTTATTCAAGACGTGGTGTGTTTTATTTACCGTAGTCGCGAGATACCTATCTACCATCCTCTTCGATATAGCGTTCCTTTATTAAATCTGACACATTAGTCTTTCGTCTACGCCTGTATAGCAGATCGAAACGTAGAACACAGCCGCCGCGTCGCGTCGATGGCATCGCGTTGGTAGACTCGCATTTCCATTTCAATTCGGCGCATAAATCCAATAATTCCCTTCCACTTATAACGATCCATCTTCGCCGTGTTCGACTACTACCGTGTGCGAAAATTAGGAATTACAACCACCTATGTGCTACCATTAAGTTTTAAAGGAAATTGACATGTATTAATACGATTTTGGTATACAGGATAAGCTTGTAGATTTACAAATTTATTTTGCTCGTGGAAGCTGTGGTTCAAAGAACTAGAACGCTTAGTGCAAGATTAAAAGGTTGTAAGACAAGAAAAAGTTGTTATTGTCCGTTTAGAGAGACCAACATTGGACAATTGAAAACTGAGAAAGGGTGTTGTAATTCAACGAAATGAATAATACAGAGAATTATTAAAAATATATTGCTTTCAAGCTGAATACTATCATCGTAGTAATGCAGATTTTAAGCGATATATATTGCTTTTGAAATGTAGGTTACGTCTACAATTTTCTTTTCAGCTTTTTGATATTGGAAATGCATTTTCCTGTCATAGAGTTAACGGGCAACCAAGAAAGTGGCAACACTATGATATGGAGATGCATGTCATCACAGGATGTTGGGGAAATGTTCACATGTCACCAGCGGATGGATAGACAAATGTACATGGAAGCACTAAGCATGACATTAAGCCCATCGCATGCAAAATTTTCCTTAGAGGAATTTTTAGAAAACATTTTTTCCCTTATCACAAGGCTCGAAAAGCTTCTGGATTGGCTTGCCCGGTTCCTAGACCTAAATCCAATCGAGCTAAAATAAAAGAAGTGTGAAAAAGTATTCCATAATACCCGATATTAATTTACATTTAGAATTTTGTAGTGTGGTCGCCATTCCAAGTATACTTCATTAATGCATAAAGTTTTCAGTTTTGCAAAATTTAAGGTGCTCCGTCGTATTGACCAAGGCTGCATGTAACGGAAAGTGGTCAGTATATTGTTTACTAGTACAAACGTGCAAACACGATAGCATAACAAGTTAAAATTATGAACTAAAAGCAATTTAATAAAAATACGGTAAAAATCATAGAATGCAAAAAAAAAACTAAAAACACATAATTAAATGAGCTATTTTTAGTAATTAAATTATCTTTTCGACATTTTAAACTACTTGTTTTCGCTAATAGTTACACAACATTATTTGTAAATATTTGACTACAAAAGTGTATCTTTAATAGAAACTGAAAACTTTATTCATTTTGGAATAGTAGTTATACTTATAAACACTTATAAAATCCAATCTACTATTGGGCTTTTTTATGGGTGTTCAATATATATAGTGAAGGCTGTATTTAGTATTTAATTACTTTCGATATAGCAAAGTCCATCAGTACTTTTAACATCAACACTTTTTTTTTAAATGACAGACCCATGCTTTGTTATAATATGCCTTTTTATTATAGACTACCCGCTCATGCCAAGCCTACACCTTCGAAACATATGGCAAAAAGTATGTTGGGTGTCGTATTAGTACAATTGGAAATAGTTCCGCCCTAAGATATATTTTTTGTCATAGGCTCAGAGGTAGGAGAACTTTTAAATTGTGTAATTCCAGCTAAGCTGTGGAAGTAGGAACCTGGAGATTCATTGGAACAAGCTGCACTTGGGACTTATACCGTTTCCAATACAAAAAATTAATTTTAACGAAAAGTCATTTCCACAGCCCTCCACAACTCTCTTAACACATTTTCTCAATTAAAAATGTTTTTTTTTTAAATTAAAATTCGCGTTGTAGTGCTTCTTCGACGCGCACAACATATTCCGTTCACCGCAGCTCCTCTACCGGCACTTGAAGGGAGTACGCGGAGAATTCCGATGTAAAAGGACGCCAATAAATTATTGAAACTAATCGACGGCGCTTAAAGGGTCTATTCTTCTTCTTGTTCTGGCACCGCTGCGACAACGACGAGGCTGACTATGATGAAGATGACGATGGTACGATGATGTTCGAATGCAATGGACTATGGTAAGTGTCAGATAGCGGGATAATAAATCTTGCAGATAAAATTGAAATCTCGTGATCGATAGGAAAATTATTGTCTTATTGTTAGAAGGAAATGCTCTAAAAGGAATTTGCTGCCAGTTGAATCGTTGAATCGTGAAAAGTACAATCAATGCGTTTAAATTATACTTGGGCAGATGGAGGAATTTCGTGAATTTGTTAAGAGATTCAAAATAATAACTTCTAGTTTCTCTTCCGGTGTGATTATACTGATGATCGCATCCTTAGACTTTAGTAAAGTATCTTCGAAATTTTGCTTATTTGTTAATTGTCTGTAATTCTTGCAAAATATTTTATTATATTATGTTACGCGCAATTTTTGTAGCCATCCTGTATTTTGGTTATCTTGCGAACTTTACCTTCTGATGCATTTCCAACTTGTTTTATAGCTAGGCAACCCATTTCGCACCGTGCGAATTATCGTTATTTTACTGCTTCGATAATACTCGGGAAGATTTTACATAAGTGTCTTTGACCCCATTTATCTTTACTTATTTAAAATTTCTTAAGGAAATAGTTTTCCCGGGTCTATTTTTCCATCTTCGCAATAGAGGTCGTACCGTATTGTATTTTAAGTAATTTATGATAGTTTCTCCGATTGAATTAACAATTTTGAAGCTCTCTTTCCGTTAAGTCATCTTACGAGTTGGATGTGTCCCGAAGTTCTCTCTGGCGTAGAAACTTAATATTGCGGCTTTAAATTCACCCAGAGAAAGCGAACAGTTTACGCAGTTTACAAATTTTGAGTTTCGAACACAGTGGTTCTAGACGTAATTTTGTACGGCTTAGCGTGCGAACTTCGCCGTTTGACCCAACCCTTGCGTACGGAAGAACTCTAATCCTGTATTAGAGTTCTTGTGGAGGGCGCATTTTATCCAAGACCCGTTCTAGTGTTTTATTGGAGGGCGAATTTTATCCAAGACCCGAATTATTGTTCTTTTGAGGGCGTATTTTGGCCTAACATCCGAGTACCGAATACGGAGCACGTCTGACGTGACTATTTTTTTTTTTTTAATTATACAGAAATTTACCTTTACCTATAGTTTTAATATTTCAAATAAAAACTTTTGTCATTCTTCTTTTTTTTTTTAACTTTATTTAGTGACGTGCAATAACTTAGGAAAAACCAAAATTTGTAAAATCTGTAAACCCACAAGATCTTGGGGGGTAAATGGGTGGACTCACTTGAGATACCTAATTTTATAATTTATTCCAAACAAGGAAATTTACCAGTACTTTTCATTATCCTTTTTTATAAAAGTTTATTTCTTTTTTGTGTTCCTTGACGATTCATTAAATCAACTTTTAATATATTTATTTTATACTTCACTTGTTGGAAGTATTGTTTTCTTTTTTGTGTCTTTACTGGCAGCAAACCTCGGTTGCCCACGACTAGGGTCTACGAAGGACATTAGTGCTCAGAGTGGGTGGTGCCTTCCTGATTAGGTGGCTCCTGCCGCGGGAGCCAGAATCTTTTTTTTTTCTCCTACTGCGACCTACGACCGTCGCCGGCTGGGCTAAGCGGCCACGAATGACCTTTAAAATTCTTCATCACCAGACGGACGTGAAAGTTAATCGATAAGTAACTTTGGAACTCCTCTTCTTCCCCCCTACTCTCCCGACAAGAAGGCGTAGCAATTAGCCCAATGTTGACTAGCGGACGGCGGGATATTGAAACAATATAGCTACATTGGTTGTACATATATCGCAATTGGTACATAGACATGAAGTTATATCTACTGAACGGATTACGTTGTAGAAGAGCCCTCTAACGTTAAAAGACAACAATAACAAATTGTAGTTCGGGCGTTTTTCTTCAGCCACAATATTCTTGCCCCTGTTAAATCAGTACTCATTCCTTTGAGTAATATATGCTGCCCTAATTAGCACGATGTACTAACAGTCTCGGGGTACGGAGTTCGAGCCCCGAGCTCGTCACTCTCAGAGTAAGGTTTTCCGTAGTTTTCGTTGCTCTAAATTTGGCGAGTGGTGAGCGTAAACATCTTAAGACGCTCCACGAGCACAGGCGCAATAATAATTCATGGTCGGCCGATGCCGCTTGTAATATGGAGGCATGTTCTACAAATTTGTAAGGCACCGCACAGTATTTTCGATAATGATCAACAAAATTTATTGTAAGAATTGATATAATGGTTAAAAAGTAAAACTTCAATCGCATTTATCTTGAATAATAGGTTTTCTTTTATTTCACAGAGCAGAAGCTTCGTATTCTCGTGCAAAATAGATGAAAATTGAAGCAGCCATGACGTCGCAAATACAATTTAAGAGCGGTAGATAAAGCTTCCACCATCAACTCCCCACCTCTTAAAAAGCCGGTCGATTTGGCGAAGTCATATCTCCCATCCTACAGCAGAGATGGCAGAACAAGGTGATAAAGAGTGGGAGAACTCCCATCAGCTAATCTCATTAATGCGATTAATATTAATTAAAATATCCCATATTCCTTTTGACGCCCTTCAGCCGCTCACTCACCAATGTCGGAAACCATATTTTCGCCTCAGAGTAAGCCCTGTTCCACTGATGCCGTTCCTCTCCTTTTTTCTTTTTATTTCCGCCGTCGGTAGCATTAAAAACCTATGGCTTTCAGGTTTTTCATTTAATATACACTGTTGGAAAATCTCTTTTTAAAAGATTCTTATTTCTTTATCATTTAGTATTCGGGAATACAATTAACGACAATACGCTGATCTTAGACGACTCTCGCTCTGTTCGTCTTCTATTCTTTTCGGTTTTAGAGACGCTATGAAATTATAAAATGGATGTTTATTGGATACTCATACAAAAGAATCGAGGAAGCAGGTAGAATTGTAAATTAATACGCCATTGTTTGCGAGATAAATTGAACTATACGTCCAGTGAAAGAACTTAATAAGCGTGATGTTTGCAATTAAAGAAAGGGATACTTGAATGTAATGACGTACCTCGTATTTATGGAATATATTGTAGATATCTATCGAGTATAAAATAAAGGGACTATTCTTGATGAATAAATACAAATAGAAGTAGACAGGCCGCGTGTTTATTCGTGTACATTTAATATTCATAGATTTAATTACAATTGGATAGAGATTGCTTTCGTAAACTTGAACTATTTAAGAAACTTGGGAAGCAGGCGACATTGTAATACATACATATATATTATTGAAAATATTACGCTTAGACTTAATGTAAGTACATTTAATTATTATTGAAGAGATAAATGCCTAACACCTCATCAACTTAAGGAACAGAAATTTTTGACATTACTATAAATCACGTACTTGAACACTGAAACACTTCATTATTATCGTCTACCACAAACACTTCACTGACGTTTCGATAGTTAAGCTATCATCTTCAGCAGCAATACTGAACTGTTTAATAAGTTCAGTATTCCTGCTGAAGATGATAGGTTAGCTATCGAATCACTTTACATAGGCTAAGTACCTTCCAATTAACCGTATTACAATTTATAATTTGATAAATTCACTTTTTTAATTTTGTTTTATTTTATTGACTTGATAAATCAAATATTTCAGTATTTTATTAAAATTAATAATTTTATCTTGATCGTTTAAGTCACTTGAAGTGCATTTACGCACTTTTCAGTCTTTTTTTGTATATTTCTTTTTAAAGAACGTTTGGGCTAAAAATTTCTATTAACTTAACAATATTTGTGTTTATAAGATTTTTCCTTATCTAGTTATTCGGTTTATGTACAGAAACTGCGGAAGTTTTGGGTATTTTGCTAAATAATGAGTGAGATTCACTGTTTGAGATTCACTGTCCCTTTTACCTTATCCCATTTTCCGCTGAATTACTGGAACGCTAAAAAGATCTTTCTTAAGGTGGTGGCAAGCGTACAGGTTATTGATTAATGAGCGCCATAAATTATAAATCATTATGCAACTATTCGGGCTTCACTCATTGGAACGTTGTATCGATGTTATCTGAAGCACACTGTATAATAAAACTATTATGGTGCAACTGAACAAAAACTGTGTGTGATAGAAACAAACGATGATTGATTAGTACATCAAAACTAGCGTAATTTGTCGCTGGAATTGACATTTCAGAACACACCTAGTGTCAACAAGCAAAACCATACCACAAAGATTTGTTCTCAGCGTATGTACATTTCGGGCGCAAAAAAGGTTGGCTGATTTAATACATACGTATTATTCATGTATATCGTACTAGATGTAAGCTGCGGAGCCTTACAAAGAGCTCGGCGTATCTCGCTCCTTTCAGCGAAAGCAGCGATGATAACCTTACACCCTCTGTGGGTCGAAACATGAAAGGATGGCTATCGTTTACCGTATAAATTTGCGAACCGCAAGAACTTCGGACGTTACGATTTTACTTGAGAAAAAGGGAATACGTACTCACCTATGAGAAAAAGAAGCGAAAACCAAGACAGTTTTTCGCGGCAACAACACTATTTGTCTGAACTGGTATTTCGAGTATTCGTTTCATTATTTATGTGAAAAGCCATGTGTGTATGTGTGTCATCATGACGAAAACCTATTAGACGTGTCATATGTGTTCCTATGGTTTGAACTTTGTCTAATAGGTTTCTGGCGCCCTTCTTTTTTGGTTTATTCATTTCGGCTATAATTTTTTTCTTTTACATATTGTCGTGAAACTATTGTAACCTACCCAAAGCTGGGCACATACAAAGATATTTATTATGTCCTCTGTATTAAAAAAAAAACACGGATACAATTACGCTTATATTTTTAAATTCATTTTTTTTACTCTTATTAATTTCTATAGCTATACTTCTATTTTTTTGTTATCAGTTTAAAATCAAAATTTTGCTTCGTCATGCATGGGTAAGTTTCAAAGCGAATATGGGATAAATTTGCTGATTTCGATGTCCGAATCATTCTAGAGATGGTTTGTTGTCTGGCGGTGCTTGTCATGTACTTTAGTATGCAATAAGTTTGGGGATTCGTTGTTGAGAGGTGTCTGTTAACAGAGGTTTAACTATGGTTGAGTTCCTGTATGACTGAAGAATTGTTAAATATAATATTTATAAAATTGATGTCCATCATAGAGCACCATAGAAGGTGTACTTCACAATGCCGGAAAGCGTGTGCAATTGTACATTAATGAAAATGGCCAGTTATTTGAACATTTAGTGTAATTATTGCTTTATTGTTTTGTTTACTACTACCACTATTGTTATTGCTGTTTTCATTCATTGTTCGTAAAAACGCACCTTTAATTTATCAATTATAAAATATCCCGTTGGTTTTCATCAAAATTCCTGTTAATATAAACATTACGCAACTCAACCAAGTTTCTATGAAGATACAAAGAAGATACTATCCTTCTGGATATAATGAAATATCTTGTACTCTCTATTATTATGTTTTGCTTGGGTAAATTGTAACGAACCGCTAGTCGTTACAGATTCAAAGAACTTTTACTGAAAGAAAGAGACAATTTATTATTAAGATAATAACTTTGTATTCATACTTTGAATCATTTTTGCAAATGTTTAATTAAATGTATTTATTTTCACGTGAACAAACTTTTGGACGACCCTATGTACTTCTTCTAGATAAAGGTGCGTACGTGCATAATCTTTCAATTCATATTCTCGACTTGTGTTTTTTACACCGTACGTCATCCAAAAGAAGTCTCTGCGTCATCGCCCGGAATGGTATATAAACCGCTCGAAAATCCTATTCGATAGGAGTCTACTCCTGCCCTCTCCGTATCGCTGTCGGTGCTGAACACTGGCCTAGGCGGAGCCCTCCCTCTGCATCGCTGCCGGCGCAAGACGCTGACCTAGACGGAAGTCTTCTCCGTATCGCTGTCGGTGCTAGACACTGGCCTAGGCCGAGCCCTCCCCGTAACCGTGTTATTCTTTTCTTTGCAGCGTTAAATTAAATCTTGTTTAATTCACGTTAAAGTCCGTAAGTTTGTTCACCGAGTACAGATTGATAATAATCAATCTGTACTTTGCCGAATTTCCCGTTTACTGCTTAGATTGATAACCGATTTTAATTATTTATTTTAACACATTGAATATCAAAATACTGTTTCTAATTTCTATATCTTTTGTACGTAAAAGTGTATCCGAACTTATTTTCTGAATTCCGTTTGATTTCATTTCTCGAAGTTCCTTACTTGTTTTGTATATGAGATTGTCACCGACTTTAAAGTTTGAATTCTGTTTGATTTTATTTCTCCGAAATTATTTGTTTATTTTCTTTTGTAAATAAAACAATTATTTTTCTTAAGTGTACTTACCTCTTTTATTTCCGACGAACCTTGGACATAATTGCTACCCAAAGGTTGATTTGTTAATGAACGCACAAGCATCACGATACACTACTCACTTTAATTTATTAATCAGCAAAGTTAATTTAAAACTCCACGAGGTAATTACCATATAAGTAACATATGACAGCTAGAACATACCGTAACCTGTAAGCATATTAAGTACCGGCGTCATCTATTGATAAGAGACGCAACCGCAAAGAATAAGCAAATACCGACCGCACTGATATCTTCTCGTTATCATAAACTTTGCCAAAGGTAGTAAGAGGCAAAATAAGGATAAATTACTTTATTGGTAGACAAGTTACTAATTTGTTAAAATTAATTAGCCTTAATTTTCCGTATTTTCATAAAACCAAAATTTACCGGAACCAATACCCGAATTCCCGAATTTGTGAGCAGGAGTAAAAACACTCACCCGAATTAACGCGTTACAAAATAAAAAGTACTTCACATGTTTCCGTTGGTGTAGACATTTTCCTACTAATAACCCTTAATTTCATGGCTACCGTATTTAGTCTTAAAGTGTTTTCTACATCATTTAAAGCGTAGTGTCGAAAATTGTTATCAACATGTTATACATGGTTGAAATCGGAAAAAAATGTTTTTGATGGTATAAAAATCCATGGCGTCTATTAGAAATAAGAAATTAAACATGAATATTTCTTCTGCGATGTTGGCAATGCAAATTAGTTTTAAGATTATGAATGGCACAAGTAGCTATTTATAGCAATAAATAAATATCAAAGTCTTGTACAGAGTGTTTTCAAGATCCAGTCCAAACACTGACATTCAATTAGGAAGAAGTAAGGTTTTCTGATAGAAATTTCTATTTATTTTTGATTATTTATTGTCTATTGTCCGACAAAAGGTAATTGATGGTTTCGGGTTTGTAAAATATGCTGAAGTTTAGCAGTGAAAATACACTGCTCAACAATTGAACAATTCATATGTAAACATAACTTATAAAATTTATATGTAATCATAACTTATAAATTTATATGTAATCATAACTTATATGTTTTTGAACACCGAGTAATTGTGGATAATTATTTGTTTACTCTCTTGTTTGTCCACATGTTGTGTCTTTTTGAACAGGTTTTTAGTGAAAGGGATATCAATAAGCGATCATCTGGAAGAAATAAACGTGCTTGTGTTAGTTTAATTGCAATAGTTATTAGTGAAACATCACGATAGTACATCATTACAATACCGCAAAATCGGTTAGAAGCCGTACAACTCGCGCTGGTTGAATGAGGGCTCATTTCAACAGGAAGTCGCCAACACATTAAATGTTTCACAAAGTGTCCTAAGTGGAGCATGGAATAGATACGTATTTATTAGTTCCCATACGCGAGCAGGAGGACGAGACGGACTACAACTCGTTCTGAAGCTGGCTTTAGAGTACCTATTGCAAGATGAAACCCGACATACATGGCTTCAAGGATTAAGAGTTTTTCCTGACACGTCACTGGACTCGTTATTTCTGGACAAATGGTTAGAAGGAGGTTGCATGTACGTAATTTAAGGGCAAGATAACGTACCACGTATCTCCGGCTGGTGAGGAAATATCGAGCATGCAGAATTCATTGTGCAATTAAATATTGTGACTGGAATTTGGAAAATTGTCTTTTCTCCTACGACTCGATATAGCGACTATATATTTCTAATGGGCAAATGTTGGAACGGAGAGAAAAATTACAACAATACAGCGAAAACTTTGTGTTACCAACGACTTTTGGTGGAGGGTTCGTTTGTGTCTGGGGTGGAATATGTCGGGTGTAGCGACTTAATTATATTAATGAATACATCAATGATAGCGACATAGTTGTAGAACCAATCATTGTACCATTTGCTCGTAGAATTAGTGAAAAATTCGTTCTAATTGATGACAATGCTAGTCTTCACCATGCTAGGATTGTAAATAAACAGATAGAATTTCATGGTGTGGATACTGGATTACCAACATGTTTACTAAACATAAATTGCATCGAATGCGCCTGGGCAGAGATGTTGAGAAAAATCAACTTACTCAAAAAGGCGCCCCAGAAATTAGAACAGCTAGCTGACGCTTTACGCTGTATTTGTCGTAACATACCTTAGCCCTTCATTGATAATTTATTAAGAAGTATGCTAGTTAGAGTAAAGGCACTAAGGCTAACCAGCGGTGGTATTTGAGTACTGGTGGTATTTTTGTTCCTTTTTGGCAAATTTGTTTTGGCTACCTTTATCAATATTTTGCTTACTAAATTAATATCGTATTGTCAGAAGAAATAAAATATACAAAGTGTACACCTGCAGTATCATTTAACTATTAATTTTAGAAATTATTTCATTATCCACTTCAATTGTTGAGCAGTGTATTGTGGATTTATTTGTCGTCTTCTTCCTGACCAGCTGTACCAGAACAGCTAAGTTTCCATATTGAGCGTTCTAATAATTTTGGTACCAGGGATAGAAAGATTGTGAACGTCTTTCAAAATTAACTTTCTGGACTCTGATCGGTACTTGTTCTTTCCACTGACATGCTTCATCAAAAAATCACGATTCTTATCTTCTCCGGGCATAATGCTTTCCCATTTAAATTCAAATTTGAGCCTGCGCGATATAAGACGAGTTTAAAGTGTAGAATGATTAATATTCAAATTAGCAAAATTCGCGTGAACGCCGTGGTAAAGAAGTTCCGCGCTTCGCGGATCCAATTTCTAACTCTGACACGTTTTAAATTTATGCATTCGATTCCGCTCCGTATGAATGTAACGTAAATTATAGCAGCCTACTTGTATGTAGTCGCCTGTATACAGATACACAACACAATCTCCCAGATTTCGACGCGAGAAAGTGCATAAGTAGGTGTGCTAATGAAAATACCACCATGAAGATGGGGCCATGACTACATACAACATAATTGGCTCTACGAATTTTTGATGTGGTTGGTTTATGTTAAACGATCTTGCAAATGTGGCTGTTGTAGTTAAGGTAAGTAAGTTAAAGTACATCTATTACTAATGGGTAAATTAAATTAGTAGGCTCGCCTTGAAGTTAATGACAAAACAATCGTTGATCGAAACGAAATAGGTACGAGCACGGTAAAATCATCCGTATCTCAAGGTTTAGTTTCGGAATCAATACTTTTCGTGGTATATACCGACGTTGATGAACTAGAGGACATATGGTTGCATTTTGCAGAAGGAATCTAAGTTAATAGAAACAGATTAATGATTCCGAAGCCAACGTTTTTGCTTGAATAAAAGACGGTGTTTTGGATGCGACCCAAAAGAAATTAGTCGTGCGCTGCAAGTTTTCGTTTTTCCCAATGGATCGTTCAGCTGTGCCATTCAAGGAATTTCTCTACCGCAAATGTAGTGGACATTGTAAAGCATGCTTGATTTCTCGTTTAATATTAATCGACACATATTTATCGAAAGACGGTAGAGTACAAGGTACTTCATCAAGGTACTATTATATGGTTACAGAATTTATTTACTGTTGCTGTGGACAATGTTGCGTCTATATTTTCGTATCTATGTTACAAATAACTAATAGATAGTACCGTAAATTTCACTAAGGTCCAAAAATGCACCTACGTATTCAAATCTTAAACCTTATATCCTGATTAGGTGCTTTAATAGTTGAACCAAGCCTTGGCATAAGTAGATTTAATTTTTTGTCGGAAAGTTGGTACCGATTCCGAAATAAAAACATCTTGAAGCTGTAAATGGCTCGACTCATCTAACGGCCCCTTGATGCATGATGCCATTAATTTTAAATTTGTATCCGGCGATTTCCACCCAAGAATAAAATAAGTAATTGAAGCAATTCTCCATAACCATCTCCATATGGAAGTAGACGGCCAGTACTGGATGACGTAGTATCAAAACAAAATCCCTGAACGCGTTCGTGCAACTCCCAGTTTTCTAGAGCCGCATTGGCTGTAGCAGCCCGCCGTAGCAGTAATTTAAAGCTAGCAACAATTTTCGTCCCAGTGGAATATAACATTGTGTGGCATAGATTTTTTGAAACGGTTTTGAATAAATAGTGCATGTTTGTCCCGTAATTTCTTTCTACAACGACGGATTGATGACTAAATCGTCAATACTATGACACAGATCTTTTGCACTTGTTTCTACTACAAACATGGAGTCCCATACACTGGCACCTATCTAGACTGCAACTAATTTTGGTATAATGAAATGTTGTCTTTCAAGTGCTTTTTTAGCAGAAGGTGGCGCCAAAACTTCTTCTTGTAGAGTAAAATCATTAGTGCTTTTTGCCTCTAGTTCTTCATATAGTTAAGTTTTGTACAGTATAAAATTATTTTCAAATAAGAAAGTAGGAGAGCTAACTGTATAACTACAAATCACACCTCTACTATCCATCCATGATCACGGGCATTTATTACCTGCGGTTCAAAGAAATACTCTCGCCTAGGTTATATCCAAAATCCTCAAGAATGATGCACCACTAAGATCTATTGTGTGCGCGAAGCATTTAATCAGCCTATTGCAGCCCTACGCGTTGTATTTTGTATAAAAGTTCCAAGGTCTTCGACGTAGTATCTCTATTTATAAAAGTCCCGTTAACTGAAACATTACGGTACATACATACATACATTCATTCCCACTAAACATCATGTGACTCTTCAAAGAGTGCTTAACAACCAGTTACTTCGCGTAAGACGGCAATTTTTATAAACAAACAGAGTAGTGATGGGGAGTCATGTGATAGCTAACATCTTCATGGAGCACTTCCAAAGCCTAGTTATGGAAACAGCGGCGAAGTAACTGGAGGTATCTACATAACACGTTCGCTGCTTGGTCTTACGGACGAGGCAGATTAGATTATTTTCTGCAGCACCTGAATAGGATACACTCAGACATCGAATTCAAGGTGGAGTAAAAATATTCTTGGAACCACGCTGATGACTCCGCGTAGACAGAAACATGTTCGTGAATAGTGTGTTTCTTGTCTCCTTACATTGCTTTTATCGTAAATGATTCAACCAATACCATGAGAAAGCTATTTTAGAAATCTTTTTTGGTTATTGTCCAACAGTTCTCTGTTTTTCTGATAAAGATTCCAGAATTGGTAAATTTTGATTCATCTGATCAGATGTTTAAAAAATATTCGTCGTCTTCTAATTTTACAACTAACTAGTTGCAATACTCCAGTTGTCTTAAATTATCATTAGGCGGTAGCTAACACGAATCCCGTATAGTTTAAACTTACCTCGATGTAAACTTCAGCTTCTTCAGAAGATTTCTCTAGAATTTTCAACACTAGAAGTTCGTCCTATACTGTAGAAGTAATTCGATTCCAATTGCATAAATTGATCGAACTCTAAGCTTACTATATGTTTCTAAATGTAGATTTTGTAAATAGAAGTTTTTAAATATTCGAAATAACTTGTTTAATGGAATTTTGAATCGCACGAAAACGTTATTGCCAAAGTTTTAATTGATGAGATATTTTCAATTACAGGGTATCCAATGTGAAGAGCCAATCGCGTGGAATATTCGCTGGGTTCGCACTATTTCATTTCCGATGCACTTAAGAATAACTTCCTTACGGAAAACCACTTAGTTAATAGATTAATTATTGAATTAGTTTTGTGCAGAAAATAAAGTCACGACTGAAATATTTGCTGTCTGTTATTCCTTGTCGGTGCTATTTGAATAAATCGAACTCTAGCAGATCGATAATAATAATGACAATAATAATAATAATACAATAACAGTAATAATATTATAACAATATAATAATAATTCAAAAGACTAGCTATTGTAAACATGCAAGAACTGAACTTGCCGCTGTCCTGGAAGCCGAATGCAAAATGAGCAAACATGTTTTGTTAGCACAAAAGGAACCACATGCCACATTAGAAAGCGAGGCAGAAAGGGTCATGCAAGTTGGGCATAGCACCGAATCGCTGCATTACAGATTTTTTGAAATTTTCCTTTTTAAGATTAAGAAATGTATGAAAAGAATGTAAGAAACAGAAGAAGAGGTAGTTGCCGTACAGGATGGCGTTTCCAGATGCTACAATGGACTTTCTGGCGGTCTACCTAAGATACGTCACAAGGCACGACACGGCCTTTAACACGCTTTATCACCTACGGAATCGATAAAAACGAATACTCCTTTACCATCACACAGAGATGCAACCAGTGATACGGATTGACATTTGCAAAGTCCTCTAGAATTTTCACTGCCACGGTGAAGCTCTAGACGAACAGACTAGATATGGCCGTGTTTGATCATCAAAAGAAGGCATTTCATTCCGTTGAAATGTCACGCTCAGGAGAGATGAAAAGACTAAGGAAGATGAAAAAATAACGAAATACTGGAGCTTGTGCCTTCAGGTGAAATTTGCCTTTCAGGAATACGACCTAATCTTCGTCCCGTTGATCGTTGGTGTCCTTGGAGGCATGATCCCAAGTAAGACCACTTAAAAAAGGTAGATATTATGCTAATGCTAATATATGCTTCTCGGTTCGCTCCGCATTCTTTGCGCTCACGAGGCGGGCCATCGGCCACCTTAGGGTTGGACATCTTGCCGTCTCATCTTTCACAAAGATGACGAGAAATATTGGTTGCAACGAATTCGTAAGCTGTGATGTGTCCGCAGTAAATACAAAATGAAAACCATGGAATTGGTTCCGCGGTCCCTGGTAGCCTAGCATCCTACTGTGGGCGGAGGGGCGGAAATGGAGGCTAAAATAATAATAATAACAATAATAATAATGGTTGACACGGAACCACCTCTACGATAGCAAGCAGGGATCCCAGGCATCACGATCTGTGTGGGCCGCAAGGATCGGCTAACGTCAACCGTAGTTGTACAGAAATTAGTCGATTGACTGCCACCTTCCACAAATGTGCACTGATAATTTGTTACACAATGAAACACGGGTCTGTACATTCTGGTTAGGTGGTAGCCTAACTTCATTATTATTTTTATTAATTCTTTGGCTAATTAATCGTTGCGGCCGTCATAGATCGTGATGCCAGGAATCCCCGGTCTAATCGCAGAGAAGTTTGCGAATATTTCGACAAATTATCTAATTAGGGCATCTTGAATAAATATAGTTTCATTGAGGCAAATCCACATTGAAAAAGTTTAAGTTTCCTAGTGGAAGTATCCAAAAACGTAGTAGCATACAGGTGTTAAATTTAAAAGCTGAATAGCCTGTATACTTGAATATAGTAATAATAATATAAATAGTTATATGCAAACACACTGTATAATTATTAGCTCAAAACATTTAAGTTACATGTATTTACCTAAAGAAAGTAGTTTCGAAAAATTGACTACAAATTTAGATTAAATTTTGTATTTGAAATCTTATGCTTGCGTGCTGTACGGATATCCAAGTTTAGTATTGCAAATTATGCGGAAGAAGATCGCCTTTTCCGGAAAACGACCGCTTAAATCCGGGACAAGATATTTATCCATCTCTCCGTTCGTTTACTCCGTAAAATTATAAAGACCTTAGCGGGCCATTTCGCCGATGGAAAGTCGTATGCAGTAGCCTATGAGGAATTGGTTTATGTAGAGGTATATGCCCGTGCATACATAGTCATCGTGGCTACCACAACGACGTGGCTATGGCAATTCGTTTGGCCGAATGGATAATAAATGGAAGCCGTAGAGGGGTGTGTAGACGCCTCGAAACCGATCGACTTGAATTTATCGTTCAATTACCGTAATAACTGCCGCAAACTGCAAAATCTTTTTCGCTTAAACGTATATAAACTACCATTTTAATCATGGATGAATAAATCGCTTTACGTAATGTTTACGTCTGGGTGAGGTAGTTTTTTCTTTGATGTTTGGCAGTAACCCGTTGAATCAGGACGTACTTGGTGAGGAACATGAACAAAATAAAATAACTATACAATTATCAGGGGTCATTCTTAAAATAGTAATTATCCTTATATGTACGTCTCTTTAATAGTTCTGATACAAGGCATTACGAATAATATACATTGCATTCAATGTGTGTTATTCGTATTGTACTGAATCGTACGATACTTGTGATCAAATGGAAAGAGGCTGATTCGTGAAATACAAATTTTAAAATGAAAACCTTCAGGATTATCCCCTTGTCCCTAGGAGATCTGAAAAATCTTTCTCCCTCAAATTGGCAATGCTGCTTCCGTGGATCCAGAACTTTTAGTTAACTTATCTTCCTGGAAGAGGAATATGTATCCACATTTTTTTGCCAGTCTTGTCGTTTATAGAATCAGATTTTTTGTTCGATAGGGCTTTTGTAACGCCTAAGGGTCCGAGAAAAACCTTGCTAGGTGAACTTTTGGAATTCGCTAGATGGGTGCATAAGAATTACATCAACAGAGTAAAACAGACCTTGTTGATCGATATAGCTCGCGCGGCTTTACCGCTATACACTGACAGCAATTAAAAATGCACCACCCCTAAATTGTGCTCGGAACGACAACAGTGGCGGGATAAATGGAATTCAATGGTGTTTAGTGGTGAATCCTGATTTCTTTTATAGCAGCATGACGGTACTTCTAGCACTTCTATCTTCAGGTCAGCATTGGTAATAATTTGTGGCACCGAAACAGTTGCTAGATATACAGGATATCCTGCAGCGCGTGGCATTACCATATTTACAGACCACTGCGAATCGAATATACTTATCAGCCCGACTAACTATGCATTTTTTGATCAAAAATAATCTGCTTCCGTGGCTTGGGAGATCGCTAGACAGAGCACATATGAGATATCATCAGACGCTGGCTCCTACGGTCCGGTTCTCGCAACTAATCGAGTTACTGAATGTATTCAAAAAGGAGGTGGCCCTACTCATTATTAAATATGATTACATTTTTATTTATTTGCCATTCTTTTGTTGAATTGTCTTTCATTTACATGTTTATAAGATGTTCAACCATTTTTGATACTAATAAACGTTATTTTTGCAAAACTTTGTTGGCGGTGCATTTTTAATTGCGGCCAGTATCATATAATCATACAATTCTGGGTCCAAACGTATTTATCTTTTCCTTTGCGTTTTTGGTTCGCTGGCTTTACAGAATAAGTTGATAGTGAGACCATTAATGAATATTTCGTTATTTTGTCTCTTCAATTTGCTTTTTTTTTTTTTAGCTTAGTATGGATTTTCTAGCCTTATAACTATTACTATTTTTATCTCTGTCGTGTCCAGTTCGAGTATAATTGGATTATTTTCGAGTTTACCACTTTTTCTGGTAGCGGTTATTAATAATATGCTCTTATAATTTGGTATTCAACTATTTCACCACATCTCTCTCTCATTCGGGAGTTTTTTTTATTGTATTCGAGTTTTTTGTATAATCCCTTGTTTATCACCTTTCTCTCAGCATTGCTAGTCTTTGTTTCCCTTGTATTTGTTATTAAATGAAGAAATCTTGGAAATTACCATTAATTGTTTCTCCTGAAACGGTGTATGTATTTATCAAATTATACATATTATTAAAGAACAAAACACAATACAACATAATAAGAAATAAAACGACTGAAGTCCATGTTGTTACAAACAATAGCATAGTAGAAATGTTTTTTTACATATCAGTCTAGCATATAAAATAGGACGTTAAAAAAATATGGTTTTGGCTTACGCCAAGAAGCAAATCTCCTCGTCGTTTATTGCATCCATAATTACGGTTAAATTGCTCTACAAACGCCAGCAAATAGATGCCAGTAAATACTACTGCGCTGGGATCCCGTCATAATCCAACGTTAATCTTGCGTCTCGTTAGTTATCCAAGTCCGGTAAGTTTCAGGAGCAGATTTGCGAGGGTAGAGGTTCCCCACCAGCCTCGCCCACCGACTCCCCCCTTACTTCCGCTCCCTTGATCCCCGAATAACTGCGATCGTCTCGGTCCTTCATGGGGGAACATAGTGCATATGACACAATGGATGTGTGCATGATGTTCTAGGTGGTGGGGGGACTACTATTGACAGTCGCCGGCTTAATTCTGCATAAAATATATTAGATGTGTACATTTCGGATCATCGTTAATCATCGGACACGACTGCGAACGCCCTCGTACCAATTTCGATGTTTCAAGGGTGGTGTAACAGAGGGTGCTCTATTATGGATAGGCATGTATGCGAAGAGGAAGATTGCAGCTCTCCTTCGGTTTTGGGGGCACAATTAGTCATTGCGATTATATCATTTATCATTATCATCATCAAGTCTGGCGAGGGTGATATGCAATGGAGCAAAATGCTTTGTATATTGAGAAACGAGAACGAATAATATCGTTCATTGCCACACTTTTCTATGTTGTTTCATGCACCGGTTGTCAACCAAATCTGATTTATTAGCTACATATGTACTAAACAGGGAAGAGAAAACTTCATAGGTGCACATTACGCGTACCATCCAACGTGCCCGGTCTTCCGTTACCAAAATGGGGGTAGTGCCAATTTTTCCAAAAGATGCGTATGAACTTGTTAGTCTAAATTTAGCTATTAAAAACCCGATATGCTTTGGAATCAGGTATAGTTCTAGGAGGACTGAAATTGGCACAATAATATTATGTGATGACGGCGCTACGGGCTATGTACGAGGGTGGTATGATTAATACCTATGTAAGTGAAGACAACGCAATTGTTTTGCATTTAGTAAATTTATTTCTCGACATAGTTCTACACTTAGTCCGGTGATGTACACACTTTTTGAGCCTTTCGGATTTGTCAAATGTTGCAATACAGCCTCTGTTTCGGCAATCACCTTTCATTTCGTGAATCGCAAATCTGGCGAATATGGCGGACGAGGCACTGATTCGTAATTAGAGTAGTTTTACTTTTTTCTTCGATAGGTGAGGCATTTTCCTCCTAGTTCAGCGTAGAATCGTCCCAATAAATTACCACAGTACTGTTCTGCGTTTGTGTTTCTCTTCTCCAAATAATTAATGTTTAAAGTGTACGCCTTGCGAATTCAAAAAAAGTCGTTTCCATAACTTTTCGGACTTCGCCTTCTTTGGTGCAGGTTCCACGGGAAACCTCTTTTGCCGACTGACTTTTGGTTTCAGGCGTATAATGATGTATCCATGTCTCATTTACGGTCACATAACGCCGCAGAAACTTACTCGTATTGCGCTTAAACGTATCCAAACATTGCTTTGAAGTTATTGGACGATTTTGTTTTTGATTCATCGTCAGCAGACCCGAGAACCATTTCGTTAATAGTTTTCACGTACGTAATTTTTTGTGAAGGGTGTTTTAGTAGTCTTTCTAATCTTCACCGGGTTAACATGATATCATGAATTTTATTCATCATGTCGTTCGTAATGATATCAATGGGACTCCTCATGCAGGACGGATGTTCAGTTTCGCTTAAATTTATTAAACCGGTACCTGATGGTGGTCACAAAAGCTGCATGGTCTTTATAAACTGGATTCAACATTTCAGCACGTGTTTGTTCATCCAAACAAGAAATCGAATCACTGACCAGTATTCCATGATTCCACAAATAGTACTCACAGTCGGTAATGTAGATTTTGGCGCGAAGCGTCATTTTTTTCCAGACTCTGGGTGCTTGTAAGTTTTACGTCTAACCATAATATTTTTAATATGTAAATGGTGTGTGCAAAGTGTTACATCATTTTGTTGTTGTTATCACCTCCTCGCCGTGAAGTGTTAAGCGCTGTTGATTATCGCCCAATATGTGAATGGTGACGAAATTGCACCGGATTCTTTAGAAGAAGCTCCCTTTTGGCATAGGCTGACAGAAACGTAAGAAGCATTCACATAGGGTACCGCTAAATTAGTGTAACGTGAAACATAACCGTCAAACTTTAACGTTATTTTCTGCGTTTGTTTCTACGTTTCTGTGGAATTGAGTGCATTACAAAAGCAATTGTTAATATAAATTTAGATAAGGTTGTGACAGTTATCAAATTCTTACGCTATCTTATGTGAACGCAGCCTAACTAACCGCCACAACTAGTACCACTCACTTGCTATGAGGCCACTGCAGCGTTGCCATAATAACAATTTATTTCTTTTGAAAAAAGGAGTGATTATAAGACAAACGTTCATATTGTAACCAGTACATTGTTAAACATTTTCGACGAAAATATCATTAACATTATAAGGCTCCACGCGTCTTTTCATGTAAGTTAAACAATAAACACTTCTACATTAAATTCCGTAGATGATAAGTATGGAGCAACGATTTTAAAGACAGGTTTGAAGCTGGATCCAGCAGCAGAATTGCGCGCTACCGAGTATATTGCAGAGACTTATATGTAAAGATAACCAAGGCAGATGTAATTAGTACTTTTTTGCACCGACTACACAGACTGGTGTTTATTCGTCTCATAAGAAAGGGTTCGTATTGCCTACTGGTTTCCGCGAGAGTCGACAAAACACGAGTCTGTCAAGTCGCTGCAAAAAAGTAATAATTTCGCCTGCCCTTGTCATCTTTACTTATATGGCATCAGACTTGGAATGATTAGTGACATTTATTATTGGTGAATGTGACGTTTTAGAAACCTTCCATAACCTTGAATTATGAAATTACTGGAAAATCATCATTTCGAAAAGTTACTCGTGGCTTTTATTACGAAAAACCTTCTAACGTTGCTCCTATATTTTACACCCAAAAAAATTTCTTTGTTTACCTGATTTTGTTCTAGACGTTGATTTCCATCGGGGGGTTGGTGAGATTGGCATATCATGCGGTACATTTCCCATAATTGGTTATTTTTTCATGTAATAAACCTGCCAAAACCGACGAATTCGGTTTAGGTTTATTTTTGGTCTTGTGGTTTTTACTGGGATCATCGATTTTTTATTCGACTAAGTTTGTTTGCCCAAAGCGGTAGCTAATTACAAGAGAACTTAACAAAACCAGGTAATAAATACAAAAAATCAAACAAAATAGCGATACAAATACAAACGAAACCTTAGTAATATTAATTAGTTCACGAAATCATTCCGAAGGGGTACGGTGTCCAAATTAATACAAAACAATAGGCGCAAAAAAAAAATAGACGCAGTAGTGCACAAACTTAGTCGTTCAGTAACGAAGAAACTATTAATTTGCCCGATTGTACCCAAGCCACAATAAGCGTAAACCTTCTAAAAGATACAAAGCAAAAAAGGGAACCAAGAATGCCGTAACCATGTGTTATAGAAAAGTTCTCGTCCTTACTATTCAAAGGCAATGAGAAATAAGGTAATACGATATGTTGTAAACTTCCGCGGTCGTTGTTTTCTTTTAAAGAATTTGGGTTTCCGGGTTGAAACCGCCTCGTAATTGCATGAGAAAGCTGACGCGGTTTCAACCCGAAAACCCAAATTCTTTAAAAAAAAGGTAATACGATATTAAACGACAGTTAGGACGACCTCTGCTAACACAGAGAAACTAACGTCGGAAATTACCTTATGAAATTCTTAAGAAAAGGAGAAAATTACATCGAAATATGGAAAAGACCAGTTGAATGCAACCGGTAAGGAAAATAACCAAGAAAATTGCAAATTGGCAGATTTGCCTTCATCAACATGCGGATAAACGATAAACACGGTCTGATGCAAAATGAATTGCCTAACAGTGGAAGGAATATATCCATAAACCTAAATAAAATTTATACGAAAAATCTATACAAGAGAATGCTTCACTGTAGCATGCTATCACCAACTCTCGCAGTATCTAAAAAGGAGATTCTTTTCTTCTTATACAGTTTGTAACGAACCGCTGATTGTGACAGATTCAAACAACTTTTACTAAAATCATTTTACGAATATGTGATTGTATTTTTATGTTAACAAACTTTTGGAAAACCCTGTAGAGCTCTTCTGGATGATCGTGCATACTTACATCATTTATCGATCTACATACTCCTCTTGCTTTTTTGGACTGCACGTCATTCAGAAGAAGTGCTACGTCACCACTGCATAAAGCATATACACCGTTACAGAATCTCATTCTGTAGATTTGTTGATGAACACTAAGCTCACACAAACACCATGATACTCTATTCACATTGATTCCATAATTAACGAAATTAATTTAAAACTTCGTGACGTAATTGTATCAATCACACTAAACAACATACGATAGCCACAACAATATTGTTTTCTGTTATCTGGTAGTGAAAGGCGCAACTACAAAGATTAAGCAGCACGGACTAGATACTATTTTATTTGTGCACAAGTTACAAATTAAGATTAATTAATATTAATTTTTCATATTTTCTTAAGAACCTTAAAAATTCACAGGAATCTGTCGATGAGTTTCCGAGTGAGCAAGACGTGTCACAAGTTAAGCACTACGATTTGCTTTCAAGATACATTCTAATAACTCAACTTATCAAATATATTCAAATAAAAAGCCAAAACATGTTATTGCAAATATGTTCTGTATACAAGATTTGCGCTTAAGCGCAACACCCTGTATATCTCGCAGTACTGTATTTTGAGGGAACTTCAGTTATGAAGTAACTTTTACGTTTAAACATCACCCACATCTCTTACCGCTGGAGAATTATAAAGAAAAAACTGAAAATTAATTAACCCTCGAAGGAGTATTTCACCTCTTTAAAATGAACTTCGGCTGACAAAAAACCTTTCCCCTTATATCTGAAGATACTCTACATCCCTATCTAGTTTCATCAAAGTCTGACTTCAACACCTGGAGGGGCTTTCCTGTAAGTTATTCATGAATTTTACATGAAATTGACTTTTTGCCTCATTTTTATTATTTGCGAGGATAGCGTTTTAAATTTTTACAAATGACCTTTATATGGCGCTATTGAGATTCGATATTACTATTTCATAGAACTTGATGTTCATTATTGTTGAAGCGGCGACAGCTGAGAAGCCGACCCAGTGGTTTTTTCATAGCGAACGTTTAAAAATGCAATTTTGTGAAAAATGGGAATTTCATGCGATTGTGTTGGATAATTTTTACAATTTTGGTAAAAGTTTAACACAACAACAATGCCTTGAATCGCTTCGTTCAAGTTTTGGTAAAGAAGTACCATCAGAAAAAAAACTGTTTGCGGAACTTCGTCGCGGCCGTGCTACCATCAGTGATGAATTTTATGAAAGTTGATCACAATCCATTGTTGTTCCAAAAAACAGGATGGTTGAAGAGAACCAGAGTGTAACTTAGCATGAGATAGAGGCATCCTTAGGGATATCGAAGATTCCAGTACATTTTCCATTAACACTTATATGTGAAAAGGATCTGTTCCCGATGGATTTCAAATATTTGTCCTAAACATTAAAAGGCTTATGTCAATTGGTGGAGGAATTTCAAAATCCGTGTACAACATCGTGACAAGTGACCAAACTTGGGTATATTTATACCACTTGGAAACCAAGCAACTTCAACAGGTGTTTCCAGATGAACAGACTCCAATAAAATGTGTTTGATCTTTTGTTGCAATGGACATGTCTTTAGACGATCGAAGAACAGTTAGTGCTGAATGTACACAACATGCTTGCCAGAAATCATTGATAAAATCAGAAAAAACAATTGACATCATCAAGGTAGACAGTTGATTATTTGAAGGAAGAAAAAGGTAGAATTAATCTCAGTGTCGGGATTCGCCTGATTTATCGCCTAACGACTTCTTTTGTTCCCGCATGGCAAATAAAAAAAGTGGGTGTGTCAGTGAGTCATAAATGCCCGGCGATAGCGGAAAGTACCTTGAGCATTGGACAAAACCTTCAGTGCGCTCGCTAATAGGCGAGAGGAACCAGATTATACATATATACCGTTGGTCGATCTATCTAGGAGGTGCTTTATAATGTCACCAATTGAGGTTAGGATAAAGATTAACAAACAATGTACTACTTGTACATCAAATATACTACACAGAGAAAAATGTTAGAATAGCAACCCTTGTATTTTTAAAATAAAAACAATTTATACTAAGAATTACAACACGTTGCCCTAACAAAAGTTGGATTACTGTAAAATTTGTGATAGTAACACTTTACCTTAAATCTTACTATAATTTTTGTTAGGGCAACAACATATTTTGTTAGATCAGTTAAACGTGTTGTAATTTTTAGTATACATTGTTTTTATTTTAAAAATATAAGGGTTGCTGTCCCAATATTTTTCTCTGTGTAATCGGTGAGCAATGTTAAACAATTAAATCATCCAATTTCACATCAAGCAATTCCACTCTTCCTCATCTAAGTACGTATTATGAGTGCCTTTCATTTCTTTTCCTTCTTTGCCTCATATTTCAGCGCATTACATCGTCTACCGCGACGAACTCCTTTCCCTTCTTAAAGGCAACGCTCAGAGAGTACCTACATATGCACATGTATGTATAAAAAAATCATAGGCAGCTTGTCCGTACCGTCGTAAAAAAAACCTGACCGCTTTACGAGTGCCGGGTTTCGACTTCGGGGCAAAGCAAGTTTCGTCCTCGTAAATCAGAAAGATCCGTTCAGATATTCATAAGGAGTTAAACGTAAAAAGAAGGGAAGCATGAAGCTTAAATTCGCTCGGAAAGAAGGGAACAATTTAAATGGTAAGGATGCGAAGCTCCAAGGGCGGTAGGCGGAAAGGATAAAACGTCCTTTTATAGTTTATTTTCTCACTCATCTTTCTATACTTGTTCATTCTATTTCTTCTTCCTTTTCATTGTCTTTTTTTTCTTGGGAGACAGAGAATTTTCTCAACCCATTTTTTTCTCTCAATATTTTCATTTTCGATGAAGCAAATTCATTCACATACATATTATCTTCGTCCTACTCGATACGCGACGTCGGAAAAAGGTGTAAACGGGTCCGGAAAAGCGCGCCGAGAGCATGAAAAGCATGGAAAAAGGGAACATTAATCGAATTATATTCTAATGGAATTCTCTCGTAAATATTCCACGAGAAAATATTTAATAAAATCGACGGATTCTCGATTAATTTTAATGTACCCGAAGGGATTGGACTGCACGGTCTGAATAAGCGAAGTAAAACAAGCGTTTTCCCTCTCTATTTTCCACCGTGGCCGTCCATCACTCTCAAGTAATAATCGCGATGGAATGTACAAATCAATGTGATGAACGGAAAAGGTTGTTGCTTCGATTATTCGATGAAAGTGGAAAAGTATGTGTTGCCTAAGGCTAGTGCGAATTTAGTGGAATTTAATGTATTAACGTTTTTCAAGGGTACAGTGCAAAATTAGTAAAACGGCTGCAGACGACAGTTTAGAACTTGTTTCTATAAAGTAATTTAAGTGAGAAAGCATATAGAAAACAACTAACTTATTTACGTCAACATAATCTACTGGTTGCAAATCTGAATCTACTGCGGAATATATTGTTTGAATAAGTTCTAGGACATTCTGTCAATAAAGCCGCTATATATTGATTAATAGGATGTATATTTATACATTTGTGTTCAAATAGTCGCCCATTGTTGATGTTCCGTCGTTTGAACCGTAGTATTACTACCGACTCGACGTTCAATGCCCACGTTTTCCAACTTTTTTCACTTTTATCGTTAAGTTGCTTTAAAAATGTTATTGCTTGCAATTATTTGGTATTTCCAGATAAATGATGTATAGAGTGCATGGGTGGACTATTGTGTAATCTAAAAAAGTTTTCAAATAAAAAATATTTGGAGACTAATACTGCCCAACGCAAAAGCATATTCAAGTACACAAACTGTTCAATTTCCATTACGCACGGTTTCACAAGTAGAATATACTGCGAATTATTACGTTTGGTTTGATTATCTCTCTTCAATTCCTGCCCACTTTCATTAATATGCCTTACCTATCTCAGTTCATGAGATAATTAACATAATTTGAGATGTTTGCTTAATGCCGCTGTTTATTTAACGCCTAGTATGAGAAGGATCTTATCTATACGCTACAGCGGTATTTTTTATTCGACTTAGTATTTCGACTAAGTTTTCGGCAATGAATCAAAAGATTTTCTGCCAACTAGCATTTATGTATAAGGTAACCATCAAAATCCTTACATGTTATTTCGATTTCTTTAAATAGAACAATTTATATATCTTTTTGACAAATATCTCCCTATATCTCAAATGTGTCGTTCAGTAAATCAAATATGAAGATATCCAGCTAAGCTTTTTGCTAATATGCACACGAAAATCATGACTATTTCGAGTACAGATTGGAATTAATAAAAAAAGATAACGTTTACCCATTAGTTTTAATGAATATCGTTAGCGAAATACTTATCTGCATAGCTTCATATTTAAGTTACTAAAGAACAATACATTTTATATATTGGGAGATGTTTAGAAAAATTGTAGAACAGTTTCTCTACCGGACTCTGGAACAATAAACAAGATATTCCATTTAAAAAAATTGAAGTAGCATAATTCAAACAGCAACAATTTCGATGGGCACCTTGTAGATGCTAGTTGAAATAACAGTTTCAATGCGTTGTTGGAAAGTCCAAGAAACACTTCGTCGAATAAAGGTGTCATGTTTAAAAGAACAAACTTATATCATGTGTATTGTAACCTGTATACTTGGGCAATCTGTACCTTAACATCCAACATAATCATATGTGCGGAAGTTATCTCTAAATATTTTGTATTTGAAAACTTTTGCTCTAAACTGCTCAGGAAATGAACCATCTTTCTACCACGCACTAAGTGTATCGAAGTCAATTACAGAAGTACACATTACATCTTCATTATCTGCGCAAACAAAATTTGTGACTTTACCGATCCTAATGATATTGTTGATGTGCTATCCTCTGAGTTGCAGAGATTAATCACCTACCTCATCTTTTTTCATTGGTTAGTGAAGATGAATTGATTGTGTTAGTTTTTCTAACGAATGTATCGCAGGTAGTAATATGTTACCCAATTTTTGGATTTGTGACTGTTGATTCATTTTCACGTATCTTCCTAAAATAATTATTAATCTTTCTATGTCATCTTATACTTTCCTTGAACGTTGTCCTAGTGGATGAAAAAGCAATCATGAATTACAGGCTGAGATAGGGATATCATTTGGAACCATTACTGTTTGTTCTTTACATTAATGATTAACCTCTAAAAGTCGACTTTTCTACACTTGCCAGATGCAGATGATATTAAGATCTTCTCTGAAATGTCTTCAGTTTATGATAAAAGGAGACCTTAAAGTGTTCTTGATATGCTAGTGGAATGGTAAACGGTTTAAACTTAAACTGAATATTGAAAGATGCTGTATACTTTCCTATTCTCGTCCTTATTCGCTTACTTATTGATGTATCAGACAACAATATCTGTTTTGAAGCCACGAAATTTTTAAGTGTCTCTAAATACTTCAAGGATCCTTCCTTGTAGTAGAATATGCAGATCCAATTTGGTATCCATTATATTCCTGTGACATTTTGAAGTAATATCCATCTCAAATTCTTTTCATTTAAGATCGACGGAACTTACCATGAGAGAGGTGCTCTACAGGATGGGTTACTAATAAGGCTGCTCTTCCGCTTGAGAAGGGATTATATATGCGAGAAACTTCTACGGAAATCGTTCCGACGTCGATTGCCCTCTTATTTGGCAGTGTTTAGTCTCTAGTAATTAACTAACATAGCGAATGGTTTCGGATACGAATCACATGTAAGAAAATAGGGAAAGTAGGCTCAAGTAAGCGACCAGTATGAAGTCACCCAGTCTAATTACTAACGTTCTGTATACACAACTTTACAATAAAACTACGCCCAAATTTAGTGCTTTGAGAGATGCCGTTGTAACTTTTTTTTGTAGCAAATGAATTTTTATAAGTGAAACGTATAATTACCATCTATTTCAGAAATAAGAGATATATTAAAATAAATAGCATGTGGGTACTCAGAAAGCAAAAGGTAGGTTTGGTCTTTGTGAACATGACACGTCATTTCATAATATGGATAAAGCCTCCACGTGACACGCCCGACAAAGATAGAACCAACGTTTCAGCGATTAGAATGATTAACAAGAAACGCAATTACATAGATACGTATTTAAAACCAACGATGAGACCGACTTATCTCGTGTAATCCTGCGAAAACCTCTGCACGCGCACAGGTACAGTCCTTTTGTGAGTTGGATTCGAGTTCGTGACAGTTTTTGTAATTGTAATTGTATTTTGCGATGTTATAACTCCCTTTTTCTCCTTTCCTTTTCTCCTTTTCCTAGAAGAAATGCCTTGCCTAAATTAATGGCATTGCCATTGAATCGCGTCGTTTCAAACAGATTGATACGTTGGTAACGAGTTTGTTATCTTGCGGACTTTGACGACTTAGAAAGAAAGGATTGAAATGTGCTTATTATAGTTTCTGTAATTATATGAATTGCCGGCAAAGATTTTCTTTGAGAGAAATAAGCTATTTAGTAACACGCATGGTTCTCGGCAGGGACATCGATAATCACAATACTTGTGGACACTGTTGACTCAATTATTAGTGCACTATGTATTAGCTCCAAATATCATTCTGTGATCTAAATGAGGTATTCTTCATTGTCAGCTACGAACAATTGCTATAAAAGCTGTGTTACTATGAAGTTTGTGGCCAACTCCTAAAAATAATCTCCCCCTTTACTAACGGAAGGCAGCCTGTGGAGTTAGTTTCCTGCGGATTCTCTGAGCAATGGGTAATGCGTGTACTACCCTCGTGTGTACTCCAGCGTTTTTTTTGCAAGCATAACATAGGCTAGAATCTGTCGAAATGTTGCAGTGATTTTTTGGAAAAAAATCTGAAGCATAGCAACAAGGTTGAAGCTAGGGAATACTTAAATAATAATTTTCCGAATGGTTGGATTGGCAGATATGGGCCACTTGTGCTGCTGCTGCGCCCTCCAGATTGCAATCCGTTAGATTTCTTTTTGTGGGCTATCTAAAAAATATTGTTTACTCTACACCGATTCTTACCTCAGAAGACCGAATACCGTGCAGTCCGGAATAGCCCTGATGTTCTTGAGCGAGTTCGATAATTAGTGGTATTACGATGCGAATCCTGTATTGCTGCTGAAGGAGAAAGTTTGGATAGGAAATTCAAGTACACCCGCGTATATTTTCTTATTTCTGATGGGTTGATTTCACTCTAAATCGTTCTAAACTAAGAATTATGTATTTTAATATGAGTACGGTGGTGGTCCAGTAATAAATGGACAGCTTAAATATAATAATTTGTGTTTCAATAATAATAATAATAATAAGGTTATTCGTCCAACAGCGAAAGCTAATTATAAGACAACTTAATACAAAAGAAAAAATACATGTGCAGTATCCTAATTGCTACAAAGAATAAACAAACGAGCCAAATAGCAATACAAGAATACAAAAACCTTAGTACTAACAAACATAAATAACTTCCAGTTCCAAGTAATTGGAATAGAAGACATTAAAGTTCTTTGACATAATGTAAATTGGAAACTTCATCATAATGTTCGTCTAGCTCTTGATGTATTAATTATAGCACCATATCTAATACTATGCGGTGGGACATTAAAATTAACCGCAGCAAGCAAGGATGGAGAATCAATTTTGTTTTGTAGCAATTTAAGCATGAATGTGGTACTACATCGCTCACGGTGGTGAGATAAACTTTCAACATTATGATGATTTAACAAACTAATGTAATCTACATTTCTTCTACATTATAAAATACTTAACCAGATCTGTTGTTGAGGTAAGAAGACATTAACCTTAGAAGTGAAGGGCAGAAACCAATATAGTGCAGTTTCGCAAGAAGTAAATTGTGGTCGATAGAGTCAAATGCTCTTGAAAAATCTGTATAAATAACATCAACTTGCTTGCGATGGTCAATTGCAGATGAAATGAATTGAATAATTTTGTCAAATTTGAGACGGTTGATCTTGCAGCTATGAATCCGTGTTGCTGTTCAGATTTGTATATATGATTGAACATTAATGTAGATTTTAGTAAACAATATATGTTCAAGAACCTTAGCAAAGTTTGATAAGATGTTTATGGGTCTATAGTTAGATATGTCAGAGTGGTTACCTTTTTTAAATACAGGTATAATTTTGCTTATTTTCCACACATCAGGGAATCGAGATGTTGACAGAATTAGATTAAACAGTATAGTTAGTGGAGAGGCGAATACAGAAACACAGTCACGCACCAGGAAACTTGGTATGGAATCATTACCAGTAGTCATATCAGGTCAATTATCTGAAAGAATCGCAATTTTTTGATCATTGTCACCCCGGTTGAGGGTAGATATAAATTCATTTCCATATAACAACCGTGTTCAATTTATTTCTGGAAAACCATTTACTGTTAACTTGCAGAGAAAGGAAAAAGTAATTTTGATTATTGAAGCAAACGTTAATTAAAGCGGAAATGGAAATAATTATCGATTTAATATTGAAATTGTTCGATAATAGTCAAACAAGAGAGCAAATATATGACGTAGTTATTTGTATAAATGAACTTTTTTCTATCTAAGTCTGTGTTATATAAACATTTTAATGACATTTCGTGAAAAAGAAACGTGCTTAGACTTTGGTTTTCCTTGGTCTCCAGTTTAAGTGCAATTAGAAGAAAATAATAAGAGTAAGACTACTAAGATTTGCGTTGAAGTATTAGAGTTTAAATTTAAATAGAAAGGTTGCCAGGACATATTCTTATTTTCATCGATGAATGATGTCGACGTTATTTTGTTAGTTGACATTTTAATCTGAGTATATTAGAGCCATTAATATTTGAGATGTTGTAACCAACACCTTAAGACGAAATGAATATCTCAAACATATATCGACCAAAGCAAAAAGAAGCAATATCGGTTGAGTATAACACAAAACAACCCGGCATTCTGCACCACGGTAATTCCATACGACAGAGGCCTATCCGCAAAGGAACAAGCAATAAATATAAGCTTAACTGCAGTAGGAACAGCAAACACCACCAGGTCAGTACTGACAAAGGTCAAACCTAACAATGCGAATCAATAAACGAAAAAGTGTGGATACAAAATCTCTCGTCAATGTGGACGTCTGTACATAGGAGAAACTAGTACACTCGGACTATAAACTTAATACAACATGGTTGATCGAATAAAATGGGATAACGCATCAATCCCGGAAAAGGAAGACCACGAAACAAGGAGAAGTTGCAAGTATGGCTACAATATTAAATGCCGTCGGCAATCTCAGCATGGAAGTCAAAGAAGTCTGGTTCCCATTAACCTGCGAGTGCATCGACACCACGACTAGGACTACCACAAGGAACAGGACAGATTAGATAACTACTACGCAGTGAACAACAATACTTCAACTCCTGCGGAGGATAAAATAAGCTGCTGCGCATATAAAGTCTAGCTGAAATATAGGTTATAAACAATAACCTTCAAAGACAGACCAATATTCTTCCAATAACTCATCAATCATTCTGATAACTCGGTCGTAACTATGATGTCCAAATGTTGAAACTTCAATGGCGGAATGATATCATTAAATAAGATAAAACGAGGAAAGAAATGGTAAGAAACGAGCAGAGTTCCGAGCTGTATTCGCTTAGGGATACTCTGGGAATGAACTGACCACGAATTGATACGAACGTTCCGGAAAATATTCCCACGTGACGCATAATATGCAAATGCAAAGGTCGCTTTTACGATAGATAATGGAAACCGATTAGTTTTAAGACAAATTAACTTTTACTTGCGGTTGGTTTTTCATTCGAAATAATGCTGTTCAATAACGACAGCAAATTAATTTACTTAGTACAGCAAACTATGTTTAATAACTAATAGTTATGGTTAATAAATTTGTAGCTTAAAGGAAAATTTTTCTATGTGTGGGTACTATTTGGCCATTATGAACCAGTGTTATTTAATATTTAAACGAATGTACAATATACAACGGGCTGATATTGAATTTTAAGGCGGTTTTAGAAAGTTTATATTTACAGCCTGTTCATCTGCATACTTACTTTAACAGTGCATCTATGAAGTTAGTGAATTCTTGGCGAATATCTTTAATGCGGCATCTCTTCTAAAAATTGCCAATGTTGTATCTATTTATAAAAATGTCCGATATTGATTATTAATCAGTGCATTAATTACCGTCCCATTAGCATTCTATCAGCGATGTCTCCGAGAGAGCAATCACTGATAGAGTAATTAATTACCTGTACAAAGTTGTATGTTGGACGGAGGGATAACATGGATACAGATGAGGTAGACCTATTACATAGAAGAATAAGTTGGACTTATCAAGAACTCCCGAGAATGTATGTCCGCAAATACTTGTTGTCCAGTTGGAATTCTATGCAAAGCGCTGGACTTGGTTTGGCTTCTATATTTTCGAAAGGAAGCAGAGTAGAGCCTGGAATGAAACGTGCAGACAGGCAATAGATATCAGATATGACATTCTACAGTGATCCATATTGGAACCGTTTTTCTTCATTTTGTATATTAAAGATTTATCGGCAAGTACTCTTCACGTAGACGACATGTATGTTCTATAGAGGTCCCTATAGAGGATGCATACAGATGGTCCGCTGCAGACATATTAAGAGTGAATAAAGGTAGAACACAAAGCGTAAACAACAAAAAATATTAACGATACTTTTGAAGCAAAATTTCTTGGTTTAATATTGGATAATAGATTGAAATCGGCTGCACACATTGACACTTAGTGTCCAGACTATCGTCAAGTTCATTTATTTTGAGAAGACTGAGGGACATTGCAATTTACGAAGCAGCTAAAGCCGCATACTTTTGGATTTTTCACCTAGTGATGAACTACGCTGTGTTGTTTTGGGGATTGTCGTTTGAGACCAGATCGCCGTATAATCTGCACAGTAACGAATGTTCACCTTGGGGTCAGTGGCCATATCAACATACGTGCATAAACAACATGTACAACCTCAAGCTGAATGGGCGCGGTGTGGTACAAGACCCATGGCTCTTACCAAGTTTCAATAACGTATGATATGGTTTGTTTTTGAAAAGTGCCTCTTGTTACACTTGCTAAGCAAAAATAACATTGCCTTCTTTGTGCTTAATAACGGGTGCAAAGCGTTGGTATGCTAAACTTTTCTGTACGGCGAAATTAATCTCAAACATAAATGAAATAATGAACATTGGAAGGTTCATGCATTTTTACGTCGGAGAATCGTTGTCCAATTAGTAACGGATTCCCATTTTCCGTTTTTCTGAGTTAGCATCTTTTAATTGACCCAACAGAATTCGGTATTACGGACGTCCATTCTCAAACGAACGCATTCGCAATATCCGCAAGATATAATTCCTCTCGTAAATATTTATTTCAACAGTAGAAATATGTCCAGCACGCTACCATTTTGCTTTGATCTTCGCACGATGTGCGATAACACTAAAACTTCCTTCTCTTTTCGTTTAACTCTTCTACCGCCCGGTAAGGCGTCCCCTAGCGACGACGGTGTGAAATACGCCACAGGCGAAAGGCCCGTCGTACATATGTAACTTTTAGAGTTTCTCTGGGAGCTAGGATTTACTACTATCGGATCTTAAAACGGAGAAACGCTACGATCTAACGGCGATATATGCCGCCGAACAAGAAGGTTCTAAACCTCGGGGGCTGCGTTGCCATCGAAGAGATGCGAAAATTGTTTTTGATCGACGAAAATCGAAGCGTTGTCCGTTCCGAGCACGCAAAGGAAACCAGACCAGTATCTTTTTTCTATTGCTAAACGGCGTCGGCTTTCCGGGACCAAAGGATAAGGTAAAGGTCCTTAAACTGTATCGTTTTCGGACTAAAATGGGGTGTTATTTCGTAATAAAACAATTTCCTTTGTTCGAAACTCCGCGTGGCATCGGGAAAGTTGGGCTAGCCTACCTTCTTTATTACAGAAGCGGACGCGCCACGGGAAATGGAACTTAGTGTCTTTTGAGACTTCGAAATTGTATTTAGGATTAGTTTTACACAGCAATTTTTCGAACCTGCAAACATTCTAATGTTGAGTTATAAAGAAGCGGAGAGTATCCATATACAGGTGGGCCCCATTCTAATTTTTGAACCTTATAAATTAGGATTTTAAAACTTACACATTTTGTGGGCAGATATTTCGTGATTCTTTAAAAATAAAATGCGTTTTCGCTAGCCAACTTAATCTTTTTTTATCGAAATACTTTTAATTCGATTTTTGGAATCTAGAACAAATTTGTGACTGGTCCTAACTTATTTATTGTTCTTTTCGGGAAAATAATAATTTTTATAAAGTTAACAGATGTAAAAGATTGTATTTTGTTGGGACAATAAGCAAAGATGAATTTATCAAAAATGTTAATAAAACAGAAAAAACAAACGAAATCATGCCTCAAAGTTGAATTGAATATGCTACGTTAAATGGTGTAAACTTAATACAAATACGGAATCAAAATCCCGAAGAGTAAGAGCGAAATTAAATTAAATTAAGTGCTCAGAAGTTACTTAATCACATTCTACACATTTTTGATAACGTAATGCCTAATTAAGATTGCACTGGTTGCGTTCGTAAAGTGTTTGGAACCATTCCGGTAAAAAGGATACTAATAAGCTCAATAATAAATATTGAATTAAACAATAATTTAACTCAATATTTCTGGAAGGTGTATCGTAGACTACACTTTTTAAATATCTCGAAAGAAAGTACCCCGAAAGACTGAAATCAGGAGTACCATCTATTCATCCTTTTGGAAATATCGTGTTCAGATGGTTGTTTATTACGTTACCGTTATGAGCGGCTTGTTGAAAAATTCCCCTGCCACAAATTTAAATTAACATTGTCAAGCAGAAGAGGTTGTTGATGTACCAGAAAATCCAGGTATTGCGGTCCTGTTAAGGCGCCATTAAAAGAATATGGACCGATCAACTGCTTTTTCCAAAATTCCAGTAATGTGAATTATGACGACTGACTACTCTGTTGTTTGAAAAGTTCCTCTAATCAGACCACAGAATACGATAAATTTAAGGCTATGAATTTCATCACCATCGTAAAGCCCACGCACCAGCTGAATTTTAAATGATTTGTATTTATTGGATTTGAATATCTTATGACCTGAACCAACTGACACAACAACATTTTCAGCGACGTAAGCAACTACTGCTAATACACCTATTCTCCTAGCTTCATTTGTTGCTGCTCTTCTTTGATTTTTAAATTAATTTTCAGAAAAGGACGCACGAACAAATATATTTTTTCCTGGATGGAAATCTGGTAGCATTCAATGCCTGTGTGAATTTTCCATTTTGCTTAAACTTATACAATAAACTATTATTATGTCATAATATTCTTCATTTGAGAACGTATAACTGATGTTAAAAGTCACAGCAAGAAAACGTCAACAATTTTCAAACTGAAGAAGTACAAATTCTGTTGTCTTTTATTTTCAAATATATTCCACAAATACGCTAATTTCAACAAAAGGTCGGGTTCGGCAAAGTACCTGGGATTTTCATGAGCTTTCTTTTGCTGAAAAGTGAGAATTTCTTCACGTAGCTCGAATGCATGGCATAAGACGTTGCCACGTAAAAGCCATCGTGAACTATAGCACCATAACAGGGCCGTGTGTTTAGTCCACGCATGTTTTTTTTGAAAAAATTGGCTTTCATGTAGTTTAATGCAAGTGGTTCCCGATGGATGATGCAATAAGTCCACATAGCGACCAGACATTGATCGAGCTCCTTCACTACACATACCGATGCATATTTCCTAATCCAAATTATTTTCGGTCATAAACTTCTCAAGCATTTCAAATAAGTCTTGAACTTTTGAGCTTCCAGTGCTTTTGCAGAACAGGAGGCTTTCAACGACAATATTATCATTTAGGAAGCGTACATAACAAATAAGGTGTGCTATTTTCAGTATTAATTTCTCTATTAATTGATTAATGAGATCCTCAGCTGTATTGTGGATTCTTCGATTAATAGTGTTGTTGGATACCTACCTTTGAAATCTTTACGCCGATTCTCCAGCATAATATTAACCAGAAGAGTATAATAAGCTCTTTTGCGATGGTGTGAAGTTTATTGCATGTCACCACTTTGTGTGACCTTAAAAGATGCTACCAGTGTGTTACTTGATACTGAGGGACTTTTTTGTTTTTGTAAATCATGCGTGATTTTCAAAAAAATTTTTTTCGCGTGATTGGTTTCGAGATATCGCTTTAGCTTACTTGGGAACATATACTCGGTCGATTCCTGCTCACTCTCACTTGTTGACAACTGTTGACTAAAAATGTTCCCATTTTCCTACGACTTTACGAAAATACAAAGCGACATTTTGGCACTCTGGTAGCGAGTGTCTTAAAACAGTTTTCCTTTCTTCTAGGATGTTTACTCTTCGATTGTTATTTAGGAACGTATTTATACTAGCCCTCACCTACTTTGAACTTTCGCGAAACTTCGACAATATATGCTAGGCTATATACGTAAGTCTACTAGAAAGTTCTTAGAGAGTAGACTTCACGATAGTTCCATACTTTTTTGGAATATTCCAAGTACTTTGGGACTGTTACATATCTTTCTAGAAAGATTTACAAGCTACGATCTTGTCTAGATGTTACAGTAGAAAGTTCCATTCTAAAATATTCCAAATAGCTATATATGCCTGCGTTCGCAGGAGTACCTAGCGGTACTCCTGTTTACTTTCTACGGTATACCGGGGCACCGCGGTGCATATTATTATTAGGGAACACTAGTTATATAGCATTATTTCATTTGTATTTGCTACAGTTCCAGATGTAATTTCAATACCTTTTCCTGTGTATCCTTGCAAATCGTGGTAAAAACAACAGAAGGAAAACACATCAAATATTATACAAGAAACTATGATAAATAGTTGACTGAACTAACTATAAATAAAATGCTCGTAGTGAGTAATGAACTACTTGACTCAAACGCGTTTTTTTACTTTTCACCCAATTGCTACCTTCAATTAGAACATATTTGACAGCACTACACAGATTTAAATAAGTATCCGAATGGGTCCCAATCTCCCCAACAGACAATTTCCAATTGCATTCGTACATTCTCCGAATAACTGTACATATTACTCATTGCACCTCCATCAAGCGTAAGAGCTTCACTCGGCGTCGACTCACAGTAGCCGTGTAGTGGGGCAATTCACTGGCGCTTTGGTTGCCGTTCGTCCGCAGTAGCCTGCAAGGCGTTGCGACGTTGAATTGGAGCTAGGCGCTTTCCCGTTACCACACGGCGCACCGATACATTTTGACCGATCGCGGCCGACGACGTCGACAGCGCTCGATCGTCGTAGTTGGCGTTGCGACGGACGCCGGGAAAGAATTGCGAAACGTAAACAACGCGTTGCGCTCGGGGAGAAATCGCGGTCGCCTGTGCCCGATCGAGTGTTAAAAGGCCGCCTGTTATGTGTGAGGATGTTTTTCCCGATTAAAAGTTGAATGAAAGGCTAAAGATGAGATGAGGACTTAGGAGAGGTAGTTTTGTAATTATACATTGCGTTACATTAGCGTTTCGAGTGCTTTGTTTTGTTTTTCATGGATAATTTGATTTACACTGAAATTTACAATTTAATTTAAAAGGATTGTGTACATTGTGTTTCCATCACAGGAAATTAAGGATAAAACTTATGGTGTTAAAGATATTAAAAATAAAACACACATTGTCTCTTTTTTATAAAAGTATCTTTTTAAACGTTTAACTTGATGAAAACAAAATTTAAGTTTAGCTACCTTATTGTTTTTACTCCAAACAATCGATTTGAATGAAACTTGGCAAAGTTGAAGATTTCATAAGAGTATGTAAGAAACCACTTTCTCTTTCGGCTGACATTGCTTGTAGGGAGTTGTAATCGACCCTAGAATGTTATTTTCTTCTCTTCATCCTTCACCCTTACTGTTAACTGAGAAAAATTTCTTTTTGCTTTTGCTCTAATTATAATGCATATAACGTACCATTGAAATCTACTATGCAGGATGAATCGTGAGAAACGGACCAAACTCTCCAGGAGTGTATTGTACACGTGAAAAGAAGGTAAAACATTCGTTCTTATCCGATTTTCATTTATTTTCAAGTTACAGCGTAATTACAAATAAACTAAATGTCATATATTAACATTTTTCTTAATCATACCGTTCTGTTAATAAATGTTCAATATTCTTCAACAGCTGAAGAATTTCCATTAGAAACATCATATTTGCCTAATCTAAATTTGAAAATGTGTATGGCATTTTCGAATAAAATAATGTACAAACTCGATAATAAACGTTAAATCACTGTCACAATACACTGACACACTTCGCCGGTACGTCATATGTAATAAGAAGCGAGAAAACTTTCAATGTAGAGCTTACCTGACTTCTTGTGTTGCATGTTTAATCAATGCAAGGTTACTTTTATTTTATTTAATATATGGAATTATAATTACGCTGTAACATGAAAATTGGATAAGTACGTATTTTTCTACACTGCTTTTACCTGCACAATACATATCTGGAGTTTGGCCCGTTCCTCCCTACTCATTTTGTATATTCCAATTTATAATAACTCTTTTGGGGGTGACTTATTTTGGAAACATACAATGACTGCTTTACAAAATGTTGTTAATATGGCCGTAAGGGTATCTGTTTATTGATAAAGATATTTAAATGTTTGCTTTGCCATTTGCTTTTGCTTAAAAAGAGATGTCAAATTTAACTGCCAAGTTTATCTTTCAGAAAATTACCAAATATTGGATTGCTTTTGATTATTCGCAAAATGTCAAAGGAAAAAGTTTTCTAATTCTTTCCATTTATTGCAATCTAAAATTCTATTTCTTTATAATTCAATTTATGTCCCTCATTGCTTAATAAAAAAACATAATAATGTAGGCTTTGCAGTTATCGGAATGCAAACTCAATCAACTTTGCAAGTTAATGTAGTTCCATTAGGGATATTCTTTATTTGCATATTAAAGAATATCAAAAATATGGCGACTTTTTTGTAAAGAAATATTTTTTTACAAATTTGGTTGAATTGGAATTACGAAAAATGAAGTTGTAAAAAGAAAAGAAAAACGAAAGCGCAAATAGAATAGGAGCACCATTTTTTTCTGACATTTTAGAGAAATTTTAAAAATAAAGAAAATGCCAAATTTAATTAATTAATAATAATATTAAATAGTCATGTCATTGCTGATGTGTATGTTGACATTTTTTAAGCAAAAACAGATAATTTCTAAACAGTGCTTTACATATATTCATTAATTTAAACAATTTCCAGATTATGCGGATTTTATGTATGACAGTGTATATGTTGTTTAATTTTCCTAGCTCGGAAGTAATTTAAAAAAAAAGTGAAAGCTTTAAAAATCACTGGGAGATGGATTGGTTTCCTTGTTGCTTACATTTCCAAGTGGCGATTTGCGATTACTGCTTTATCTTTCATTTTTGAGAAAAATGTTTTGGATAAAACACATTCAGTTCAAAGTATTTTCGACCCTACAAAGTGTCCAAAAAGTAGGTGAACACGTACTTACTTCATTATTTTAAACAGAATTATTTCATTTTCTGATTCTGCGATAAAAATAACCTCATTCTATACATAGAGTGAGTCGGGAGGAATCGATTAAATTCCGAAAGTGTACTGTACACGTGAAAATAAAAAATACTTATACCTCGTTACCGGATTTTCATTTGTTTTCAAGTTATAGCGTAATTGAAAAATGTTAACTGCCGTTTTTGTAAATGCTCCAAAATTTCACTTGTTTTCAAAGTAATAAGTCTTAAACAAAGTAAAAATATCCTTGCATTGACTACAAAAACAGTCACTTACGTTCTACATTAAAGTTTTTTTCACTTATCACATATGAGATATCAGCTATCTGAATCATTCCTTTTGAAGCTCAAAATCATTTCAAAAATTTTGTTGTTTTGATATGTGTTAGTCTCTCTTGGCCCTTATTTTCGAGATTGTCATTATTTTGTTAGAAAATGCAACACACTTATTCTAATTTAAAATATGCAAATGTAGTGTTTGTTTAAGGATTTTGTCATGGGGATTTTGTAGCTGCATAAGATGTTTAGAGGTCAATTTAAGAAAGCTGTGATTAAAGGCACTTTAGCAACAGAACACATCAGAAAATGCCTAGAAACAATAACAAAAAAAAATAATGCCAAAATCGCTTCCGCAACACAAGGACAGAAAAAAATACACTACCCGCGGACATATTTTTGCCTACGCGGCGTCATCAGCGTGGTTCCGAGAGTAATTTACCTTGTATCGCTGTTGCCTCACAGTAAATGTTGTGAAATGTAGAATGCTGTGGCATTAATTGTGAGGCACCACCGATACAGGGTATAGTTAAAATACTCTCGGAACCACGGCTGAAAATCGAATAAGAACAGAGTTTTTTACATTGTTTGTATCTATACAATGCATTCCTGGAATTTGGTCCATTCCTCCTGTATAAAAATCTAGATGACTATTCTAACGTTGCTGGAGAGGTTTCTTTAACTAATGAAGTGTGCACGAATTTTCTAAAATAAAATTTGAAATACTCTAAGTATATATGTGAATTGGGAGTTTCATAAAATAACACTATACAACTGTCTAATATAGCATTGAACATTTACCTAACTTTAGTACACTAGTATAATTTGAGTTTCTTAAATTGCACCTTATAGTTTTGTGTTCACTACAGGGTATTTTATGCAGATCCCTTTCATTTTATACTAAACATTGATAACATTCTGTACAGAATTTTTTGGGAAAATAACATGATCTTGTATTGAACGCAATGAGCTGTTATCAATTTCTAGATTGTCACCACACAAGTGAAGTAAGATAAACAGAACATATAAGTTAAACATTAGAAATTAAAAGAAAAATAAGAATAATAGATAATTAAAGCAAAGGCTCAAAGTTGTATGAAAAATTAAATTTAATGGAATGGTCAGTGTAATAGCTGAATCTATTGGGGGATTGTGAGAGATTATGTTTACGAAATGCAGTCTACTGTCGAAAATATGAAGGATGGCATGTAGAGGACGTTTTTTGGGCGTTTGCCTTAATTTTTAAATGTTCTTTATTTTGTTCTTGAACTAACATTTAATTTATATGTCTTACCTTTACCTTATTTACCTCATTTCGTTTGTTTGGTTCTTCTATTATGGTAATCTAGAAATTAATGACGACTTATTGCAATTATTACGAGGTTATGTTATTTTCTCCAAAAATTCTATACGAATTGTTATTAATTAAAGGATTTGTATAGGGTATCAACTAGCGACTATAAAAATTTAAGGTGTTGTTTAATGTTGTAGTAAATAGCTGTATAGTATTACGTTAATGAAATTGCTTCTGCAAGTACGTGCTTATAGTATTGCAAATTGTAAATGCGCCTACTATGTCATCTTTGCTGAATCCTCAGCGTCATTATTTAAAAAAAGTTCTCTAGCAACGCTAATATTAAAAAAAGCCATACGGTTCGTTATATAAAGTGCACCCCCTTTTTAGCGTACAATAAGAAAATTATATAATATAGAGGATGTTCCATTTAAGGTTCACCTACTTTCTAGACATATGTAGAGTCGAAGATATTGTTCGGTTATGCACCATTTTAAACTAAATAATGTTTGTTCAGAACATTTTTCTTTAAAATACCACTCCTTTGGGGCGCCTCGTACTATATACTTATTTCCCATTTATCTAAATTGTTTTGAGAATCAAGTATATTATAAAATTTTTTATAAAATTCATAATTTATTAAGAATCTCTTTCTTAAAGCAAGACACCTGTGTACATATAGACGAAATAAACGGATTCTACGTATCTGTGAGACTAATTTAACACAATTTACGCTCTAACCGCATCAAATGTGCAATTAATCGATTGAAATTCGTTGTAAATTATTGTGTTTACACCGTTGACACTTCTAATATAGTGCGTGCCCTTATAATGGACTCTGAGCCGCGCCAGTTTGCTCTTAATAGAAGTACTAAGCTTTGTTATTGACGTATTACATGAATTCTCCGACAACGACTGGTTTGCAAGCTCCTCACGATTGTAAGGTAAATGATGTATTATGTAATACTGATTTGGTAATTAATTAGTTGAAATTATGCACATTGGACGTATGTATGATTAATAATTAATTTTAATTGAGTATAGGTAGCTACATCCAGAATACAATATACAGAATATTTCCAATTCAATTAACTCAAATAAGTCACAATTCTATTTCTGCGGCCATTTAAGCATAGACATAAACCATCATTGTATACGTAATTAATTTAAATATATGGTGAATTTTAAATGATGTTACTACCTATTGTTCTGGCATGTATGAAGAATATTAGAACGTGATGTATAAACATGTTATTGAATTTAATTAAAATAAGGATCATTAAAACGGAACGCAGAATTACACCATATACGAATAAAATGTCGGCTTTCTAATTTTAATAAAATTGCAGATTTACTATGTTTTGTAATTTATTTGATTCTTTTAAGCACGTTTAATATACATAAATCGTAAAAAATAAAAGAAGGATGCTAAAGAAATGTACAAAAACAAGAATTTTTATTTTGGACTTGCATTGTTTATGGAAATTTTACTTCCAGTAATATCAATTTGATACTCTAGTTTCATATTGTGTAGAGCCTCCTTCGTGGTGTCATTCTATTCGGCATCCTTCCAATGAAATTGTTAATAGAAGGCTAAGAAAGGTTTTCTCAAATGTCTTGCAAAATATTGTTAAGCTTCTGTAATGTCTAGAGTGCCTGTTCAGCCGGTTAAATAGTGTTCACATTTTAGCAAACATGTTCAACGCAATTCATATTCCAAGAGCAAGCTGGCTATTCTAATCGAATGTTCTATGCGGTCATTTACTATCGTGGTCGCATAAATTAGGACGACCTAATCTATATGGCCATCAAAACAAATGACTCTCCAGGTGCAAACTGATTCTCGATCGAATTGAGTAGTTGATGTAATGAAATTTTCGTTATATCGCTGTCTTCGCGCTCCCCATGCCAAAATTTGGCCAGCGGAATTATATAGGCGAAATCTAGACTCATCAGTGGAAAGATATGATCTCTGTCTTTGGAGGTTTTCATTACCATGTTCAATAGCCCAATGACTTCTTAGTGTTCGCTGTTCTCTAGTTAATGGTAGGTAAGTGGTGGATCTTTTGACTGTTTGACCAGAAATTAATCTTCCCGTGTCTTGTCGGAAGAAGCTAATAATTCTAAATGCTGTGAAGGTAGGGTTTCTTCGTTCAGTAAGGACTAAACGACGAACTTCAGTAACAGTTGTAGCTCTTTCTCCCCCTCCACCATGACTGTATGCGGCACTTCCTAATACTTCTGTGTCGATTCCATGCTCTACTAACCACACTTTGAGAAATATTCAACTGCTTAGCAACTTCTAAGTTAAACCTTCGTTTAATCAACACACTAATTGTTTAAATTGGATGACTTCTAAATGCATTTTAAAACAATAATATTTAAGCCACAAATGATAATAATCACTAGAAAATCTGTTAAACACACCACCATCGAATATTTGGAGAGATTAAAAAAGAAAGAATTAAAAACATTGGAATTATATTGTTTATGTAATAAAAAAAAATGGTTAATTTTTTTTATAACAGTTTCAGATACATAAATAAATTTAGTAAAACCTAAAAAACAATAACAAATTTTATTTACCTCGCGTCATACAATCTTTGTCTCCACACGACAACGACTGAGTAATCTCATTTATTTCTTACAAACATTGCACAGTGATCGTTTTCTTTATTTTCTTTGCCTGGTTCAAAAAGATATTCGGTTTCCTCTTCCATTCATTCACTTTCACCTGAATTAGCACGGGGTACTTAATTTTCTAAACTTGTATTATTATTACAATCGGACCTTATGCCTTTAGTCATTACGACCTTAATAGATAGTTGTAACAGGAAGCTCTTGTTAGAGTAGTTGGAGGATTTTAATAAACTATATAATCTGTCAAAAATTCTGTCGGTAATCTAAGGTCGCCCTTGCTGAACGATAGTGCTATTTTTGCTGCCCTTGGCCAGCCTGACACGTGTGCTTTCTCATCTTCTCAGTACAAGGTCTTTTGATTGACCTTTCATGACTTAATTGCTTGTTTTATGTGGCTCTTTTGAAGGTTACACAAGTAATTAAGATCACTGGAAGGCATGTTTGCTGCTTCTTTGGCCAGATTATCTGCCTTTTCATTTTCAATTGCTCATTTCCTACAAAGCTAGCACTATCCGTTTGATTCATCGGGTTTTCTGTCATAAGCCATCGGTTTTATTTATTTCCCACTTGACCGTATTGGAAAATGTATATAACAAGTTCTAGAACAGGTTCTTTGTCTAATTCCACAAAAAAATATAAGCAGTTCTATTTAAATTAATCGAAATGGTATGGATCAAGCCTGGGCAACCATCTCTACAGCATTCTTGTGGACAACAGATCATATAAAAGTTTGCGGTGTATTGGCGAAAACCCCAAGAAATACTCAAGCAAATAAAATTTGAATCATCGTTCTAGATCTGCGGAAATTGAACACTGCATATTTCAATGTAATTTCATATTGTACAGCATTTGTTCCAGAATATTTTTTATTTCGTTCTAAGTGTTGTTATACGGGTTGTCTAACGTTTTCAGACACACAATTAATGCACAACATCAATCCGTTGTCAAAATATTCTGGTTTCTCAACAAAATAATCCTTAACAGTTGTTATAAGTTATCGCTTTTGAATGTTGTTTCCCTCAGTGGTTTTTTCGGATTTGAAAAGATAAAATTCTTTTAGAGTGCTAAATCGGTGTACGTGGTGGATGTTGTTGTGATATTTTGAGAGTCGTAGGAAATCGCTACTACTATTTCTATCAAATAAATGACGGAAATTGCTCAGAAAACATAAGAAAATAATTTATTGTTTTTCAATAATACCTATTCTTCGAAAAAGCGTCAAACGAAATACGAGTGGTTAAAAATGACGTCGAAACGGAGGCGGTATTAAATATAAAGGTATTAAAAAGCTATAGTGAATCTAAGCCGGCGTATGGGGTACTTATTGCGTGTCATTGTTCTAACTGAACACGCTATTGTGACCGGCACTTCATATTGATTTTCGTGCATGAGTGAGGCGTGTCCATCCATATATTCATTGCATACCTACACCTCTAGTTAGTTTGATTAGGACGAGGCGCTGGGAAGGCTTTATCATGGGTATTATTCGATTTCCTTGGCGATTAGGTCGTGAAACAGAATTATCGTAGTGCCTCAATCCAACGTGGAATTTGCAGTAATTTTAGCAAGTAATAGTAACCGGTGTTTTTTTTTTCTGTATGGTATCTACGTCATCTAAGCAAACCTGACTTATTTCTCGCTATTTACGACGACTAGTATGGCCGGATGTTTTCGCCTCCGCGTACTTGCAGCTCACTTCGCGATTGCTTACTCCCAACAGGGGGAGTTCGTGTCGTTCCGGAAGCGTGTGATTAATTTTGCGACAATTGTAAACCACTCTTGATACCTCGGAGTAAACGATCTGCAACGCAGAATGATCGTCTTGATCTTGTGAACTTTGATGAAGACAAGACATTTATCACAAGTACGCAATTGTCTACCTTTATTTGTGGTACTACACCAATAGTTTTTGAGAAAATTTTTATATCTATTTAAGGCAACTTTTCGTCATAAACCGTGCATGAATTCACTGAAAAACAAAAAATTCAACAAATCGTGTTCGTTGATTTCGTTTTGTTAAAGTAATAAAGAAATACATTAACTAACAAATTTATTACAAGAAAGTATGTTTATTAAATTGAAACCTATTCATCAATATAATAAATACTCGTTTATTAACTTACTTCGTGAGAAAGGAGGCAAACTTCAGGGATTTTTCATTAGACATTAATAAATAGATTAATTGATATAATGAATATATTCATTATATCAATTAATCTATTTATTATTTATCGATGAAAGTATGTGTTCATCAATATAATAAACAGGCATTTATTAAAATGATAAACTTCTTTGTTGGACAATTTTTAATAAAAAAAAACTTACGTTAACGTACTTTTTTATTGTATTTACGTACACTTTTCGTTCAGTGTAGTCGTATATGACTTTACATAGATTGTCTCCATTTGATGTGAAAAATTCATTGTATACATCCAACAACAAAATTGATGTTTGGCAATTGTTAACTTGCCGGAAACATAAAGTTTTAAGAAAAATGTTTATTTACTTTAAAACAGGGAACACCGAGGACATCAACATATATAGAAAAATTAAAACTCTGTAGAGGACGCTTTATTCTTCTTTCGGTGAACAATTTCTGAATACATGCAAATAACAACGTATTCTCTATTTTGTTAATTCTGCAAATAAGGAATAACATCAGCTAGAGAGAACCCCTACATATATCGCGCGATCTATGTGCATCGCATTTAATTATATGACGATCTTTTGCTTGCCTGTAAAAAGATTCTACATGGATAACATCTAATAACATATGTTTGTGAATTTTGCTTCCACGCTAAATCTGTAGTGTTCAGTTTAGTGATGTACTGATGTTATGTATGTATGTCATCGATCCGTAGTGGACAAGCAATTAATTCTTTGGAAAACTGTGCTCTACTGTATAAATTTTGCGCACGTATCACAAATTAAGCCTCTTCAAAGTATAAACACTTGAGGATCACTTTACTCTCTTTACAAGCATCTTTGAGAACGCCAATTTTAATCGAAAATAATCTTCTCGATAAACTCAAATAAGAATTAAAAAAAGAAAAAACATAAAAGCAGCTCTATTCCAACAGCTGCAGTAGACTTACGGACCGTAGGATCTGAGCACAGAATCCTGGAGCGTTATGAATTTTTAATAGAAATTTTTCCCTTGAACGTATGCATGTCAAATTTTTCCTTTCGTTTTCGCCTTTGAATAATGAAATTTTCCGCTGAAATTTTCAGCAACAACGACGCGAGAGGAAATGTAAATCCCTTTCTCATTCTCAAAAAAGAAAAAAAAATAGGCGTTAGCGAGGGTATGCGCTGTGTTGATGCTCAGCTGGAGATTTGCACTCACGTTTTGCCCTCTGAATGTTTTATAAATTTGAAGCTTCATTTAGGTATCCACGTTGATGTGCAACCAAGTCTAGTTTCATGTATTATACTCTATTTATCCTCTCCAAGGAATACTAACGAAATTTAGTCTTTACGAGCAAAACCTGTGAGAATGTCTACATAGTACAAATATAAAGATACTTTAAAACTTATTTGTTACAGATATGGGACAGGTACAGATCGGACAGTCAGTACCGGCGATTTATGTTTAATTCGTACAGTGTTTTTCAAACTTGTTGAAATAGCGACTCACAAACGACTCTAAAAGCTCTCGCGACCCCCGGGGTCTCCAACTCCGTCTTAATTAATGCGAAATGAATGCTTTTTATTCATCGATAGGGTAATACATAAAGGTTAATATGCGCAGTGATAGCAAAATGTTTGTTGCGCTTGCCCAGTACTAGGGACAACACGACACGAGTTTTTGAACTAAAGGCAGAGTTGTTAATGCTTTTACAAAATCAATAAACGGAATATGTCGATTTTTTTTTGAGATTCCATTTGGCTTTTAAAACCGGCATATTTTGCGGATATTTTTGGCAATTTAAATATGCTGAGCAAAAATCTACAGGGAAGAGATAAAAACATCTTCAACCAAAGATAAAATCAAAGGATTCACTTCGAAAATTCAGTTCTGGCCAACGTCTCTGCAAAAGCAGAATTCATCCTAAAGAATGCTGAAGAGATTTCATTACATAAATCGACGGTTGTTAAACTTAACAGATCAACAATCGCTTTCCAGAAGAAACTCAAGGCAACAGCAAAAATTGGATACTAAGTCCCTTTCTGGATTTCTCAGTGGAACTGGCTGGTCTCAACATGACTATAAAAAGACTTATAAAACTTGCGGCTGACAGTCCTCTTAAATTAGAATTTCTCTCACAGAAAGTTAACACGTTCTGGATTGAAAAAGTCTTAAGTCTTATGATTAGATAGATCGTTTGTAAAAAAAGAATATTTTTTTGTTTAAATAAATGTCTAAGTAACTAATCTATTTTGGATTTTCTTTTTTTTCCTCGTAAAAAGCTTTTTGCTTTAGTTAATAGTATTTAACACCGAAGCACTCGCGACTCTTCTAGAATGCTGCACTGAGTTAGTACATGTAATTATAGACGTTACACGAAAAACGGTAAAAAGAGCATTTTGTTGTTTGAACAATGCATTTTATTAATTCAAATCATCTGTTAAAAATAGCATTAATCGACCGGTAAGCATGCCTGTCAGTACATTAACTGTTTGGCGCGCCGTGTGAATTGTTGCAACATCTTGTCAATATAATGGATCTTTCTTTCCAAATCTTGGAGGGTCCATGGTAGGGAAATCTTGCAGCATAGTTACGTATCGGTACGAGTTAGCTAAGGTTTAGGTTATTACCTAAACTAATAATGTTGTGGAAATAAGGATCTTTGAGTGTAAAAAGTAAAAACTAATAGGAAAGTCGTTAAACGCAGATAATATGATCGGGGCAATGATTGAATCTGAAGAGAATTGGAAAGCGGTACACAGCTACGTATTACTACGAAGCCAAAAGAGGCAGATGTTAGACAAAGACAGGGCAAATGAAAAGGCGAAAATATACATGAACTGGTAATACTCACAAATCTGGGACCGGAGACGTAGGAAAGTGGAGAAAGCAGATGATGAAGAGAAAGGTAGCCCAAACATTCTTGATGTGACATCTAACTGATGATTTCAAGATGACAGACAAAGGGGCGGTTCCCGGGGGACCACTTGCTGCGATTCTTATATCGGCCAATTTTGTTTAAAAGAGTAAGTTCTATAAACCACTCATGGTTCATTAAGTTCCAAAAGCGCAGTTTGGGTACTTTTCCTTATAAGTAACGCATTTAAAATTGAATCTGCTTTTCTGTACACATTTAGAAATAGAATTTACAACTTTCGCGTATATGTAATTAAGAACATCAACCAAATCAGGCGCAACGTGCTTCCAAGCCGACAACGCGAACGTTACCGCTTAAAGGTATTTTTAAAAGCGGCCGCGAAACAGTAAATTTAACATTTATATTTTAATCTCTCGTCGGGCGACCCGCGCCCCGTCCTCAACGAATGTTTTATCGGCAGCAAGCCATAAAGCTGCTAGAAAAAATTCTCTGCCGGCTTTTAAAGGAGTTTAAAATTTCGCTTTAAAGATTAATTAAGTTAGGCTAGACTTTGTAATGCCGCACTAGAACACTAAAATACCATTGTTACCGAAGCATATTGCCAAAACTGGACCCGTGTTTTGATAAGTAAGAGATCCTCTTTAATTGGACCCAGACAACTTTTAAGTTAGTGCCATGGAATGATCACCAAATATTGTAGTGTTGTTCAATTTGAACCCAGTTCTAACTATTTTGTTTCTAAAGATATAAGGATGGTTAAATTACTAAACAATTGAATTCTTCAGAATATTATATCAGAAAAACAATTGGCTATATCACTTCGCCGGAAAAGTCTCCAACTTGGTTTTTTAAATGGAACACCTTGTATATTTTTATATTTTCGAAATCTATGAGTGATTCTGCACCTGATTGCATCATTCTACCAAATGTGAAAATGTGCAAAATTTACTGTTCAATATTGATGGCTGAATTTTAGGAAAGGCAAAGACACAACATTTCAAGAAGAGCTAATCTGTGATTAGTTCATAATGACAAAAATGAACAATACCCTTATCTATCCGTTGTATTTTCTGTTGTTGTGCTGTTATATTGTATGTTTCTTAATACAGTAAAAGCAAGTGTAAGTATTTGGCTACTAAAATGACACACTCAAACGCAGAATAACTCGTAGATTTAGAAAACGTAAAAATATACAAGGTGTTCCATTTAAAAACCAAAGTTGGCGCCATTTCCGGTGAACTAGTACAGTGAATTGTTTTTTCTGAATCTACGGCAAAAATGAATTGTTTTGTAACTTAATCGTCATTGTATCTTAGTTACCTATAGAATGGGATTCAGATTGAGCATCCTGTATATTTAGCGTTCAAATTAAGCTGATAAAAGTCTAAGATATTTAAGTTCCGCCTAGGTGCACACCGCGATCTACTTAGGTCACTAGGTTAAAGAAAAAACTGCATACATCACGTGATACATCATGCATATATCGTAGCTGTACACAAGGCGCTTGATGTATTTAATTTTCAGATTCCGTGAGCTTACAGCTATTATCTGAAGGCTACTACTAAGACCTATCATTGTATAAGAACGATTCTATAGATTACGTTTAAATAACAAAAATAGCTACGAAATAAACTTGAACTTAACTAATTGTCAAAGTAAACTTATAACAATATGAAATGACTTTTATTTAAGATATAGAGTTAGTTTCAGAATTTAGAGATTCACTTCTATCAAACTCTACATCATAGACAATTGTTCTTGTTGTACATCGTTTGTTTTAGTGCACCGTGGGGGCTGTACGCGGTCTACGCTTGTCGCAAAACTAATCGTACACTTCCGGAACGATATTAGCTCGCCCCGGTGGAGAAAACAATTTAATTGAGGGTTTAGATAGTTCGCCGAACTATATGAGGGGCATGAGCTGACTCAGAACTAGAAGGAATAAGTCGTACAGTGAGCTCAGAGGAGGAATACGGAACGATGTCGAACGAAATAGCATCGCTGTCGCGTTTCGAAAAACAAACTACCTAGGTCTTAAATCGATATAGCTTCTTAGGATCGCGGGTGGAATGGATTTATGGAGCCGAATTCGCGAGGTTTATTAAGACTTCATTGTTTTACGATCTAAAACAGAAAATTTTTCACCTTTAACATTGTTCCATTACGAGAAGCTGGTTTAAAAGAATCGCGGTGGATGTATATATCAGATATAAACGGAACCTTATTGGTAACAACATAAAAATATATTTCTATAAAATGCATTGTTTTAAAGAAGCTGATAAACATATATAAGATTTTGCTATAATAATTTGTGTGTGTTCTATACATACATAAGTTATTATTCTTCGAATAAATGTTATAATAAATTAATTTTGTTAGTTCTTTTCAAATTTAATGTTATTTTTAATTACATTAATCCATTCGCGTCCAATACTTTTTATAATCTATTCTTTATTTCAAGTTATGTTTTTCGGATGTTGTCAAGTTTGTTTAAATACTGTACATGACATTTCGTGAATATACGTGGTCCGTTCAGTATAGATTCTTATTTATTTTTCATACATAATCTCCTTTTAACTCTATACACTTTTCCAAGCGTTTCGTCACCTTTTTTAAGTCTTTTCGGAAGGTCCTCAAAATAGGTATCTGTTTGGCTGATGATTGGAGGCTAAATTCGGTGAATACGGTGGATGCTGCACTAATTCGAACATTAATTCCATAATTTTGGTCGCGTGCATTAAAAAATCGAGGGTATTATTACATGGCCGATTTCATTGTCTTCGCCCGTCGGAGCCCCTTTGCCTTCGAAAACCCACTGTTTTGATTGTTCCTTTGTCTCCGGAGTGTTGTAGTGTATCCATGTTTCGTCCATAGTTATGTACCGAAGGAAAAACTCGTCAGGATTGCGACTGAAAAGAGACAAAACAGCCTCAGAGTCGATTGCATCATTGCGTTTATTCTCCACTGACGTGAGAGCAAATGCGGCACCCATCTTGCCGAGAGTTTTTTTCACACCCAATTTTTCGTGCAAAATTGAAAACACTATATTTTGCAATATGGCTATGACCTCAACTATTTCGCGCATCATTTCGGGGGCAGTCACTTCCACTTTGTGGATGTGCAGCCACGTTTAAACTGATTTACCTAATTTTAAACAGTTGCTAACACAGGAGCAGATGCGCCATGAACTTCATTTAACTCAGCTTTGATCTCTTTCGAGGCTTCAAGGCTTTTAAATGGTGTTTAATGACTGTCCGAAATTCACTTCCATTTTTCTAAATAAACAAAAATTCTTTGCTTAAATCAACAATTAAAATAGAACCGTGTGACGGATATAACTGAGGCTCTGACAGCTGCCTAGACTGTCTAGTAACTAATGATCCTTACTAGAAGCAAATCATTTTTTAATGATTTCTTGAATCACGCTCATATTTTCTTCTTCCCCCCGCCTTAGTAGCGGACGACAGTGTTTTGTAGTGGAGTTTTGTTACTCTACATGCGGTCAACACTGGTTTGGTACGCTTGGCCGCGAAGGTTAGGGTTCAATGTTTGACCGACGCTCAGCTGCCCGATGACGCGGTTGCCCGACAAATGATTTTCCCGACAACTGTATAATCAATAGTGACCTTTTTCTCTGCTTTTTGAAGGACTTCGTACAATACAGAATTACAGTTTAGTTTGGGTAGCATTAAAAGGTTTTTTCTTTACTTTTTACGTTTTAAGTTTTTGCTTTTTCCTTACGAATTGGTGATAGAATTCTTCTACGAACATTATCTTCTGTCCTGCGTTGAACTTGTAACTGCTTCTTTTTAATTTCAGAATGTATCGTGTCGACACCAATTTCCCAACAATTGTTTCAAATCGTCTCTGCCATGCTTCTACACCATTTTGCGATCGTGGAACCCCAAAATTAATTCGTTCTTGTCGCTCGTTTTATTTTTGTGTATATAGTTTTCCTCAAACCATATATGCTCCAGCGGGAATACCAGACTTTATATCATCAAACACAGATGGAATAATCAAGCGTAATGGGCATTAGTCTCGTAAAATTATTTTTTCGTATTGAGATTTGAAGTCTTAGGGAAGAAAGCAGCTCCGTTGTTCTTCGTTTACTTTGCTACGTTTCTCAAGCAATCTAGTAAAGGGATAAACAACAGTTTTAGTGTTAAGAATTATTTATTATATGTAGTGGAATATTATTTTATACAGTTTCTGTTTATGTTTTTTTTTCTTTAATTTTAACTTATTGTTTCTTCTTGCCATCCGATAAATTAAAAAGATTGGTTTCAATTAAGTAATAAATGAGAAGTATAAAAATTGCACACAAATTAACATAATTTTTATTTTAATATTAGTGTAGCACATGATTGCTTCTTATAGTCAACGACGAAGGAACACAGACAAAGATAGGACGGAATATAAATTGAAAAAGAAAAGGTGACGGTTAAAAATTTCCGCAGAAAATAGTTTGCGTAACTTTGCATACTTGTCTTGTATGTTATATATTTTAAAAATGTTTAATTCTTCAAGAGAAAATTGAAATAATGACAGTAGCCCTTGCTAGTAAAATGGCAGAACTAGATTTTCCGCTGATTTAAGTTTGTCAGCATTTTTCTCTAATAATAGTGAATTAGGTACATCCAATTTTGAAGTCAAATAAAATGTTATGTAACTTGTTGAAATCGTTGCAAGGTAAAAAGGAGACAAAACGCACTGTAGCAATTAGTATTCAAATGTACCACCCCCATAATTCCTTTGCAGACTACAAGTATTGAACTATAGACGAATAGCGAAATTGTGCGCTTTCTCATGTACACTAGGCGAAATATTCAACTATGTAGATCCACTAATAGCGACACGTGACATGGATTGTATTAGTTTGACCCATATTCGTGTAATGCTACAGGCTTTATGTGACTTGAACATGTATCGAGTAAGGGGTATTTATATTCATTACGAAATTAATCGTTATCCACAGGCGAATAGAAATAATTTCTGAATTAACATGTTCGTTTTGAAGACATAGACAAGGATTTATTAACTTTAATTTTAGTTTATCTCCTGATACACAGTGATCGATTAGAAATGAACAAAACTGGAATGCCAGATTCAGCATGGCTGTACGGTTACCAAACTTATTTTGTTGCACTAGTTTTGCAATGAATAAAAACATTTTAGTGCAACATATGTGTTAGCTTTATGATTACTGTTAGAACGATTGACGCACTGTTGTAGCGACAACTGTTTTATTTATTGAAACACTTGCACGAAAATGCGCCGAGTTTATACTTGGTGTATTTTGTCGAATTATCACCTCGCGCTTAGTAAAAACTTTCGCTTGCAATGCAAAGATGGGGAAAAATAAGGTTGAAAATGACGAAATAAGCGAAACTGATAAGACAATCTATTCTTGATAATTGCACTAACAGAGTACAGAATTTTTTTTGTGTGCTCTGTAACTCAATTTGCCAAGTCTCTCATCACGTTTCAAAACACTATATTTATTTCTAAATGGAGTTTTAGTGGTTGCATCAGTACAATATCATTCAGAATATGTGTTAATTGTTATTTTATACAAATATTTCAGTTCAAGTACAAAACTTCCAAATTTTCGTATGAAGATATTGCAAACTTCAGGCTAATTAAGTGGCGTCTTGATGGCTTACAATAGTCTTTGAGGATGCGTAAATAACGTTTCTTGGTTAATTTTCCAGTGATTCTGATTAAATTATTTGCACCAAGTTCCGCTATGAACCCACAAATAAAAGACAATCAGTCCATGCTTAACAGTTAGCTAAATCTGTTTCTTCGACTTAACGTAAGAGTCTAAATTTGATTTCTTCTGTGGGAGTGCAGTCTTTCCATATATATATATATATATATATATATATTAGAATTGATTTCATTATTTTATACAAATGTATGGATTTATTTTCTTTTAATGACCTCGAAAGTCTACAACAACGTACGAATTTATTGTTTGTATGAACTTCGGATATGAGCATCCGTGAGAATTGTATTATTTAGTTCAAACTGCAAAGTGTGGCGTAGAGTTAAATTATTGGATGTTTCTGTCATCTCATTTGTATAAATTGTGATTGGCTCTAAAAGCTAATGATGCGGAGGTTATGAAAAACGCGGAAAAAAGATGAGATCATCACCAGCGCGGGACGCTGAGGAATATGAAACTCGCTTATCCACTAGCGCTTGGCTAGTGGCGATTAGCTGAATCTAATCTCCACTGTCCAGGATTAAAAGTCAAGCAAAGTGATAATTTTATCTTCTTTGTCTTGCGTTCCGGAGTAGATCACAGCTACAATGGTGTAAAGAAGCTGCGTGATTTGCCATCGAAGGCGAGATCTCGATAGCCAGGGTAGCACCAATAGGAATTTAGTAATATTTGTATACTTACATTTTGCAAACGCATGTTTATTACATTTATTTGCTGTTATTTTTTAAATAAATTCTTTTATTTCTTAGTGCATGATTACTGATTATTCTGAAGCGCTAATTTATTAAGAGAGTTTCAATTAATAACTAAAAATAAGCATTTTAAAAATAAGTACACTGAGAGAAGGAGGTTTGTTGATTCAACAACATTTTTGTAATGCTAATAGGTGGTTTCGTTTGTATACGGCGAAACAAATTTCTTTCTGTTTTACTTTCTGTTAATTTAATTCATGCACTCTGATAAAACACTACTAACAGCAGAATGCCAATGGAAGCACATAGTAACCCCAGCTGTTTTTCCAACTAAAAACACGCGTTACGTTAATAAAAAAAAGGCAAAATTAAATTTATGTTACTGCAACCTAATTGAAATTGTTAAACCGATTAATTTCATCTAAGCAAAAAATGTCAATAAAAAAGTTTTTGTTGATTTAAAAGCGACCACCTCTATGTGTATTGTTATAATTTCATTTAGTTTGCAATCAGTATTCTGGCATCCTGCCGCAGTTACGGGCAAGCTCTTCTGTTACTGGGCCATCGAGCCGTATTCTAAACGGTTTTGGTGCTTCTATCGAATTAGCATTACATTCGCGGGTGGCAAAGAGGGAAGAGTTATGTATGGTAGATGATATCGTACAAAGCAAAGCAGTATCAATAACCTCATAGTCAAAATCCAAACGAATTAAATTTTTTAAGAAAGATAAAATGATCTACCTTATTGAACGCCTTTTGGAAGTCGAAATAAATAAATAGCTTCGACTCGGCCTTTGTTGTTTATTGTTATTTAAATTGAGAAAAACAGATTAGCTTAGCGATGGTTAAACGCTGTTGTTTCTAAATCCATCCGCGTAGCTCCGAGTACAAATTAGTAAGGAGAACGTGTTCACGTACTTTTGAAAAGTTGCAGAGCAATGGACAAATTCCTGCTAATTTGTAGACAGATGGAAATTTAGAATGCTTCAAGATAAAATTAAATATTAGGTATAAGCGCTTGGCAACTACGTAAGCACAGGGATAAAACCGGGATATTATGTCCCAAATTGCCATTAACAACCATCCTTTTTTCTTTGCCTATAAGCTAGAACCTTCCTGATACAGTACCTGGTATTATTTCATTACGATCCAACAGAGATATTTTAATCATTTTAACGAGTTCGCTATTTGAGAACATTCAAAAAATGACTACAAAAACACACCATGAGATTAAATAAACATGTGAAGGTATTTCTGCATTAGTTATTGAACTCACACCCCATCCAATAAATAAAAATAACTTTACAAATGAAAATACCTGTACGATTTTATTGCAAACTGAATAAGGAAATAAAGTACAAATATAGAAGCTGTATGTAGCGACCGGGAACATTTTCGCAGTATCGTATGTAAGAGAAAAAAAAGTGTAAAATGTAATCAATTTCTTCAATTGAATTTAGATATCTGTGAGTATGCTGTCACTTACATAAATACACTTGCTGTCACCCACTTAAATACACGTTCTTACACTCCAACCTGTTAGAAGTTCGCAGTGAGTTCTTTATCCACGTTTTCTCTTTGCAATTACGTTTCCGTTAATATTTCATCAGTGAATAACTTCCTTTATCCTGCTAATTGTTCGTTTTTGTTTACAGTATCTAGGGAGACAAGGTTGGGCACGAGAACGTTCTGTAATTAATATTTTCGTAATCGTGGTGGTTCGATTGCTTATGCACGCAGACGTCGGTTTTCATACATACATATGTGCTAAGTACACACCCTTCCTATTAGCGGACGTTTTCGAGCGTATCTCGAACTGATTAAGGCCGCTGCTAGAAATACAGCGCCTCTGTTGTCAGTCTGCGACAGCTAGGCGAGGCGGTGAAGATTCTCTCTTTAATTATATTTCCTAGCATTTCATCACCAACGCAGAAAGCGGAAGAGAGTACGGCATAGATGGAATATGAAGGATAGCACGATGGCAGCGTTATTAAATTTAATATAATTAAGTAACTGGGATGGGAAGAGGCGATGACATGCGTTATGGTCGATAAAACGCGTCACAGATACATATTTTGTTATAGATTTCAGTTGTTGGAGGTGTTAACTTCAAGAAATTTCGAAATTGTATAACTATGCGAGAGGTATTCAGAAATTCCAAGATTTTCAACATAACATTATAGCAAATAACACTAACGTATAGGCATACTCTGCACCACACAAGTTATTTGGTTAATTCAGGACAGCTGTTTGCAGAATTTATGGATTTCTATTGTCAACCATACGGCCGAATTATGTGAGAAAAAAATATGTAAGTAACTACATTTGCCGCTGATACACCTTAAAACTAAAACATGTGAAATATACGGAAAACAAACGAAAAAGTCTGTAGAGCAGGAAATGCAAAACATGTGTCCGCTTTACCAAACCTACATTTATTTGCATACAAATAACTTTGTAAGCGTCTAATTTTCGTTACGAATTTATGTTCTGAATTAATTTAGAGTTTTCTAATTTAATATTACGCACGGATTTGTTTATGTGTCGTGCAATACTTGATAATTCTTTTTTCCGTTTCGGTAGCATGCCATGTGCTTTTTGAATCTCGTGCGTATTGTTCGTTTCATTTGTCCAATGTAGGTTTTGTTACAGTTACTACATGTAATTTTATAAATTCCCGACCTTCCCTTCATATCTGGTTTATGTCTTAAATTGCTAAGAAGGTTTTTATGCGTATTTCGCGAACTTTAACAATACTTTTCAACATTCTGTGGAAGGAAAGTTTCACAAATTTCTTACAGCAGGTTTTTGCTGTCATCAAATTTTTTATATAATGTCTATGTTGAACTTTCTTCGACATCTATAGAACGCCACATAATTAACATTTTTGTTCTTCTTTATTTATGGCGTCGTAGTTTTTATTTCTGGATTGTCCCACTGCGACCTTCAGATCTATTGTTGTCCCTCATTAGATTAATCACGTTAGTTTTGGTATATTCACTAGACCATGCACCATTGTGAGTGATTCTTGTAGGTAGGTTTCGGCTTTTAGATATTGTGAGCCCATTTCTGAGATACGTAATCTATTGAATGTACTCATGCTTTCTCATAGCAGCCGACTTCGACTGTGTGGAGTCGGGTGCTTCTATCACTTCTTGACTGTCTGAATAGATAGCAATACATCGCTAGTTAACTTATTTCTCTATTTCTTCAATACACCCCAGCATTGCTCCTATTTCAGTTTGAAATACTGTGGCGCTTTGAATTAGACTTAGTGATTTACATACTTTTGGTCTAATCCCACCAATTCCGGTTCCAACTCCAGTCTCAGTCTCTGAACCGTCGGTGTACCAGATAGATTCGGTTTTAACAGGCGGGTCTTTCTTCCATTCTTCTCTATCTGGCATTACCGTTTTGTAGTTCTTATCTTTGAGACTGATGGCGTCACCGAACTTGTTTGTTATTGGCGCTGCTTTGAGTTCGTTTAACAGTTTCTGATGATCTGCACCATGCGATTTAATTATAGAAGGTTGACCATTCATTAGTCTCTAGCTTGTTCCTTGAATGTGTATATGTACTGGTTCCAGCCTGTCGGTGTGGTTTTTCATGACCCCGTGGCGCACACACTTAACCGCCTCATTGCCTCTACCTATAATGTCTTCCTGCACCGTATCACCAAGCCATATGTATTATTGGTCTGATGGCCCTCGTATATAACCATTTTTTGGCTTAATCCCCACGTTTTTCCACATAACCCCCTACATCTGCCTACGGCAATAGTAGATTTGTTGATGGTTTTATTGATGTGAGAGACCCAAGTCTTTGATCGACCCATAACCCAAGGTTTCGTTTCTTTGACAAATGGAATCTCCACTTTTGCAGAGCTGACGGATTTTTCACCCTTACCGCTTTGGTTTGTGTTCATGCTTTATCGTTTTGATTTGCCTACATTCTCTTACGTCTGTCGATCTAACCTCGTAAATTCGCATATAGTTTGTCTACATGGAAGTAACTCCTGAAATTTCTCAATAAAGCCACTATTGTTATCGAAAATTTCCTAATTTCTTAATACTAATACAGTTCAAACGCTGAGTTCTTACACCCACGACATCAGAGTTAAATCCAGTTTATTAATTTACACTTTAGCCTTTTTATTTTATTTATTTATTTTATTTTACTCCCTCGTTATACTTTCTAAATTACAATCAATTAGTCCGTAACATCATATCTGTAATATTAGAAGAAATAAAACCGATAAATTGTTGTTGGTAAATAAAAGTTGGTTGGACATAGAAAATAGATTACATTTACAGACAGGATTGCTATATTTTGGTGCAGTTACAATATACACTACGAGAGTCCACTCTAAATTTAATATATATTTTGATGTCGCGCACGAGAAACTTACACTACTGCAAATTGAGTCGCAATCGGACAACTCGATGCGGCCAACTCGCCGCAGAGACAACTAGCCACGCTTTCAAATTGATTAAAATACTACTAGAAAATGTTATGTACTGTTGCATAAATAAGCATATTTGTTATAAGAATACAACTTGATATTATGGATTGGTATTTTCTAATATACATATGTATTGTTAAAAAAAATTAATGTTAAGATAGCTTCCTCATGGTATTGATTGAATAATTCATGGCAAACGCAACAAAAGGGTAGAAAAAAATACGCTAACTCACGAACATGTTTCTGCCTACTCGGCGTCAAAAGCGTGGTTTCGAGAGTATTTTTTATCTCTACCCTCTATCGCTGTTGCCTCACAGCTAATGCCCCAACTTTCAAAACGACAAACTCGACATTTCTTAGCGCCCTCTAGTGCCAAAGAAACGCATGCCTGCCGTTCGGAAAGCAGCGACATAAACCGGGTACTGTTCCCCAAACCATCCCTATCCATATTGAGTATTGGTACAGGTTCTAAAGCAACAGCCATTTTGGCGTATGAAGCAAAATTAGCTTAATTTTTGTACTGATCTGTTAGACCTAATTCACTCAAATGATTTTTCATATTTTCTGCCAAATAGAAAAAATATCCTCGTATCCTGCTTCCTGACAGCTTGAACATATTGTAAAGTGGCTAATTCAAAAACAGGTAATGATTGTGGATTTAAAGTTGGCACTAACAAGGGAACACCTTGAGGTGCCACTCACCGATCAGATTGAAACTTGGCAGAATTGTAGGACCCACTGAATGTTGTAGAACATTGGTTTCTGTTTCGGCGGAATCTCACGTTTAGGGGATGAAAGCTACTCGTGAAATTTCGATGATTTTTCGGATTTTTTCAATTTGCGCTATTATTACTAATAAATAAAAAATATATATGTATATCTTTAAATACACATTTCGTAGGTCTATAGAACTAGCCCGGATGAGATTTCTTTATCACACCTACCACTATCTCCCCGCCCCCTTGCGGAGAAGGGGTTAAATGCAAAGGGGCAAAATATGCACACAGATAATATTTTGTAGAATACATTCAACAAAAAAGTATTGATTTATGAACATTTCTAACATAATGATTTAAATAAAAATAAAGGTGAGAGCAGGGAAAAATCACAAAAATTAATTAGAGTTGGACAAATGTTAATCTTCCTAGACACTATTCAATTTCTTCGTTTAAATTGCCATATCCAGTTGTGGGATGCTTTAAGATTTTCTAAATTAACATTAACGTTGGCTTCTAATGCCCAGTGCGAATGTCTATATTATGAACAATTACGTTCTGGTTCACAGATTCTGCAAAATTGCACAACACATATTCGGCAATTTCTAATAACATTCCTCTGTGTGTTCCGCTTCTTTATAAATATTTTTCCCATCTATATAATTGCCGAAGATTTCATACTTTTCTAAATTTGGATTGCACAGAAGCATGCCATCATCCCATTTGTTTGTCTTGATCATTCAATGGTCTTCTTCTTATAATCGGAATCCATATTCCAGTACATATGTTTCTTCATATTTCTTCTCAAAATTCTCCAAACCAGAGCATGAAGATGGCTCACCTTCATCTGCAATCTCCGTAGCATGTGGACGAAATATATCTTCAAATTCTAATGCATTGTCGGTCTCAAACGCTAAGAAAGTTTCACAAGCGTTTGTGTTAATTATATCTTTTATTACATCATGTAACTCAATTTCACGTGGAACATTTCTAGATATTTGCTTTTCATTATAGTTATGTAACTATTAGCAAATGGACATTATTATTTGAATTAAGGTGTATCATGCTGCCGCTTTCCGCTACAAAATCAAATAAAAATCATCTTTTTTGACGGTGTAAATCTGAAAATCGTCGAGATTCAAGGGGTAGCTTCTACCCCCTGAACGCCGAAACGGAAAGCGGCGTTTTACAACACTCGGTGGGCCCTACAATTTTGCCAATTTTCAATCTGATCCGTGAGTGACACCTTATAGTGTTTCGTCGTAAGTTTTGTCACATATCAGATAATTTATTATAAACATCTCTAAATTTGCGAGATGAAAGAGCATAAAAGGCAACATATACTCTTCCATTTCTTTCTATGAAAATAATGTACACTTGTTCAAATAAATTAGGCGCAATTTAGAATGTTCTATTCATAAAAAAATCGTTACGTTTGGTACCATTTCCAAATGTCGTTGTCCATTGAAAATTAAGATACGATCTGGTGCAGGTTCACCACCGGCAAGCAAACAGGTTTTTGCAGTGCAAGGTGTACTGCAAAAACCTTTTTACTTGAAGTTTTATACCGTTCAGAAATTTCTAAATCATGTAAGTTACTCGCACTAAAAAGCGAGATTCTACACTAAATATTTTGTCCATACACTACACGAAAAATGCATACAATGTTATTCATTTGTTTATCTGTAAACAAATAGGTCCGGATAGCCGCAACATGATTTGGTTAATTTGGTAAGTGCAGAAAGATTTCACACAAATATCAACATCTAGACTCAAAATACGGTTGTTAGCTGATTAACTGTAAATATAACGAAAAAAGCTTTATATTCCTCCAACAACTCCATCTTTGTACATTTACAGGTTAAAAGCGAAGCTGACAAAGAAAAAATGTATCACAAGCTCTACATATGCCAGGGCAAATATATCCGAGTTTCCATCATTGAAAAAAAAAAACGCTTTAGTGAGTTCGTAATCGTATTTTATTTGCTCGATTCGCCATAAATACGGCCGAGAAGCATCACATGTATGTCAGCTTTGATTAAAGTCTCGCTGTCAGCGCGAATGACGACGAGAATTATGGTCGAGGACGAGGGCTTTGTGACCCATTAGGTTCGCTGTAATGGATGTTACATGCTTATGATTATGATAATAATGTGCACGCGGAGGGTTCGGCAGGAATTTGCGAAAAATGTGTCGCTAGATTATTCATTAGATTGAGAGTTAATTGCTTGGAAAGAAACTTGAAAAATATATTGTTCATGCAAGTTACTCTTAGTCTTTAAAGAATTCAATGTCAACAACAATGCTGATCAATATGCAGAAACTAGACTAAAAGCAATTTCTATTTTTTTATGGAATAGTAATTTTCTAAAACTTATAACCTATTTTTAAATTTAGAGAATTAGTTTTGTACGTTAAAAATTCATATGCAAAAAAATCTGAAAGTTAGGCACAACACAGTAAGGAAGTTTGAACACCTTGTGTTTTTGAACATGGAACGGTTACTGAAACTGCAAGCTAAATAGGTTTACGAATTTCAATGCACCTGTGGACATTAAAAAGAGCGGACGCAATATATAATACAGAAATGCTGAAAGCAGTTACTACTTACAGAAGATTGTAAAGCAGTCATTGGTAATAATGAAGAACATTAATAATTTTAATAGGGAAGACGGTTACAAACTAGGCGACACATAGAGGTTGGCAATATACAACATTTTGGAGTTGTATGGAACAATCTTTGCAGCTGCTCTTTACATAAAAGTTATTTGGAGAAAATTTTCCCGGGTTATGCAAGGAAAAATATTGCTAATTTTGACCTACGACGTCATAACTTACGTTTGTATTTGAAAAGAAACTATAAATAAATAAATAAACCAAATGTTCAAAATGTTCACCATTAATAGCTAGACAATGACTTAGCCTGTCATGGAATTCACGAATCGAATTTCTGAGTGTATTTCTGTATACCTTGTAGACCGTTGTTCCACTTGGTTGCAGAAAACTCTGTTTTTTTAAATGTCCCCATAAGGTCACAATTTGATGATTGTGGCGGTCATCCAATAATTTCGGAAAATTTTATTTAAATAATTTTTATTATTGAGTTGGTAATGACATCTTGCTGGAACCACACATCAGGATTTAGACTATTGACTATTAGTTCTTCTTTAACCTCCTCATCATTACGAAATAGTGCTCTAACAGTTGGAATAATTCGATTCTTTAGCCTAAATATCTATCCCTATTTAAAATTGTGCGCAATTTCCTTCCCGCGCGTTTATTTTTTGTGGCCTTTGTGTATAATGTTGGATCATCCAATGAGGACCATGATCGGCAAGTACGCCTACTAACAGTATCATTAAGAGAAAATTATGCTTCATCGGAAAAAACAGTCTGGTTAATTAAACCGAGTTGGTTGTTAATTTCGTCCATCATCGATTTGGAAAATTCAATACGTTAGTCAAAAAAGTAGAATACATTGCATAAGTGTGAAACTTGCGTTCTTTTCATGTGCAATATACCGAATCTACGCTTACATTACAATAAGGACACTTGATGTGTAGAAGACTGGGGCTTTTAGGTGATTTCTAAGAGCACATTCCATAAATAGGGTAACTCAATAAAATACATTAGCATGTATCGTACATATACAACAAATAATAAATATATATCACCACAATTCCCTGAGCGACAGGCTCGCCTCAAATTTCGATAAGTTGTAAGGATCGCTTTGTAGTAAAAGACGTTTTAGTCTACTTTTGAAGAAAGTTACAGTTCCCGATGCGAGCAAATCCCTTGGCAATTTGTCGAGAAAGTTTACACCTATTACTATTGCCGATTTTATTTGAAATGGTTTGGTCTAACATAACTTATTTCCTGTTATTTCTAGTGCTGTAGCTATAATTACGAAGTAGATTCTTGGGATGGTTTCTGTTAACATATATATATGTATATCGACACACTCAGCACCATACAAAAATTGCAAAATTATCTCTAGGATGCGGCGAACCGTAGACTGAATAGTCGAGGATAGACGAAACAACTGTTAAATTTTTAATTTTTATATACTTATATATATGTATATATATATGTATATATATATGTATATATATATGTATATATATATGTATATATATATGTATATATATATATATATAAGTGAATAATTTGCACAAATATATTGATATCAATGTAAGGATACTGTGCGTACGAAAACTATCCTGACACGACGAAAAATACATCTGATTTTGTACGGCAAAAATTCTATTTAAATCCCTAAGTCGATATATCAGAATTCATACACATGCGCAGAGTGCAAAAAACCTCAGAACAAGTATATTTCTGAAAGAATAGATCATATGTCGATAGTAAGGACTGTGGTGTAGTACGGTAAACAGCACTAAAGTATCGGCACACTCCGCACCGCACAAGTTTAATTAATTCGAGACAGTTGTTTCGTCTATCCTCGACTATCAGTCTACGGTTCGCCGAATCCTAGAGATAATTTTCCCGGATTTGTTGATTAAATTTGTATGGTGCTGAGTGTGTCGATACTTTAGTGTTGTTTGTAATAGATCACACAACATGACTTTCGAAATTTACCACATAGAAATGTCCCATCCAAAGTTACAGTCCAATACAGTACCGAATAATTTAATACTCAGAAAGACTTAAGATCTGATTATTGAAATTTAAAGTAATTAATTGCGGTCTTTTGTATTTGTTGTAAAATTTTGTAATAATGGTTTTTCCATGATTTATTAGTATTTACTGAATAACACAAATCTTGAAATTCGTTAAGAGCAATATTCATCTTGCATCAGATGTAATTCGTTAGAATCAGATACTATAATGCACGAGTCATCCGCGTTCAAAAATATCCTTTCTATCGAGACATGGGAAGATTACTTATAAATATTAAAAATATCAGCGGCCCCACTACGCTTTCTTGCGGTGTACCGACGTCGATATCGAGCCCATTCCACCTCGTCTCCTTGATTTAAACAACTATTTTCTGTTATGGAGATACTGATCAATTGTTCAAGTTAAAATGACTATCTTTCTCTAGAGCAGGACTAGAAGAGTTTTTATAAAAGTTATGGCGAGAAAAAATCGCTTTAAAAACACTACGCTTTCTTAATATATCTATTGGCTTTCATCTGGTTCCTTGGTTTCTTACTATACCACTCTATGCATTTTAAAAAATAATCTCGAGACGTCATACGTCAAAACTGACAAACATATTTTCTTGCATAATCCAAAACAATTTCTCCCAAACAACTTTTACGTAAAATATTTTTTCATATAACGCATTACGACGGCAGTAGAAGTATTATTCTATCCAATCTGAACACGCTGTATAATAGCAAAGCCCGAGGAGGACAACTCACAAAGAGCACAACCCAAATAGTGGTAGATCCCGTCCACCAGTTCGCATTAGATTGAGCTAACCAGGACTGAGATGGCATCAAGGTTTATAACAAGAAACTATCGGTTCAGTAAGGGCAAGCACTAAGGTTGTTGCTCGAAACTGGGTATCCGGCTACTCAAAAATTTTAGCATAGGTTCTACTTGACATCAGATATCCGGTTTTGGGTACTCGAGAACGGAATAATTAAATACCTGGGTATCCTGTTCTAGAACGTTCTTGAAAAGACGGTTTTTTCTAAAGTGTTCGAAAATGGGTGCTTGTATTTGATTCTAGAACCAACTACTCGAATACCCTGTTTTGCGGTACTAGAACTGAATAGTTGGGTATCCTGTTAACCCGCAACCGGGTAGTGTGTTGGACGGGTTCCCAGTTCCTGAAAAAGACTGTTTTCGACAGACCTAGCAAGTACTTTAGTGCAAAAAAACCTGGCAGAATCTTTAAAATACTATTTCAAGTTTATTTCATACTACATTAAAGCTGACTCGTTGTGAGTTCATAATAATTAAGACGTAGATAAATGAATGATAAATGATATTTAGTCCCCTTTGCATTTATCTACGTTTTGGTTATTTTATTTTACTTGTAATAGATATTGCAAACAAAAAATGAATATTTTTGAAAACATCACTGCTATCACTTCCGTGCATTTCTTAATAATTCGTTTATGAAGTGCTTGGATAGCACATTGAATTACAGTATATACTAGTGGTTGTGACAGGCATTATTCATGAAGATGACGTGTGAGTCTACGACCCTTAGGCAAGTGATGCAAATCATCTGAGTGAGTAATGGCTATAATGGCGAATGCGATAGCATGGTTTTTTTTTACACCCTTTAAGCAAATAAATTAGAGTCAGGTTTGATAACTTTAACGGACTCTTATATAATACGTTTAATTAATTTTTATTTTTCATTAAGGGAATCACCAGGATGGTAATATATATTAAAATTTGTGCAATTAATAGCATTTAAAGATAGAGTGGCAATGTTCATTGGTAAATTTGGTTATTTTAGTGATTGAATTATGAATTCGCACGGATTGTAAAATTTTTTGACAGAAGGCACCCTTTTGCCACTGGAGTTGAGTTCCACCTTCCGCGTCTTTTTAGAGTTATGATGTTACTTCCTGCATTCACTAGCAAGGTTGTTGAAGATCTATGAAGGGAGTGTCTTGTATACAATTTGGGAATAGGAAGATTTAAGAAGTTGGCAATTTATTTCCCTATTACTGAAAGCTTATTAATGCCAATTCTCTGACTGCTGCACTTTCACAGTTTAAGAAGGAGAAGGAACACTGAATAGGCCCAAAGAGATGTGTTTTTTCACAATTCAATAGAAATTTTCTGTTATTGTAAAGCTGTGCTCTACTTGTGTTTTGATGTTGAGCACACTCATTAATATTGTTGACGTAAGATCTTGGAGATTATCAATACTTATTTCTTTTAATTCATTACACCTACAGTCTCCTGTAATACTTATAATTAGCGTTCGATAAAAGAAAATGTTGAACTATAAGTAACATTAGGAACAATTTAATTCTTATCTACCTTTGTAACAAGATATTTTTGGTCATCAGCATTTTTTATTAAACTATTTATTTGTTCAGGAATCAAGGTTGTTGCTTTTTGTCAACTAAAAAAAGCAACAACCTTGAACCAGTCGTCAGCTTTTGTTGTTTGATGGTAATGATGATAACTCTCCAAAGTAAGTTAATATCACATTTTCGGAGAACGAACTGGTTTTCTTACAATCACGTTATTCCATAAATGATCTGTATATAGATTCGGAGGTTTTCTTGGATTTTGCAGGCAGAAGATTGCTGATTGTTGTTTAGACCATTTGGAGTTTTTGCGGTGGAGTATAATTTTCTTCGTCGCTGCTAATACCCATTTTAACGTTAATTTATTAGTTTGAACGTAAAACGGAGGCACATGAATCGACACCTACTCGTACGAAGTGCATACGTCGAAAAACGCAAACAAGCAATATGGTGACACACTTGGCTGTTACACGAGTCGATTTTCAGCCGCAGAAAGAGTTGATCGTGGCCGATTTAGAATATGTTGGATCAGCGAAATAGTGGTTTTTGGATTTCTATTTGTGATTGGCCGGATACAATAAATTACTTATGTAAATAGTACTTTTCACGAAAGAGCGCTAATGATTGCAATATAATTAAATAGGTGTAATTTTTTTATAGTAGCTGCGTATTTCAAAATGCAACCTAGTATCGCCTTTCTCAAATATATATATATATTTTTTTTGATTTTCAGAATATATCATCCAAGTACTTTTTTTCTTACTGAAGCGTTATTATTTTCGTTACATTTTGTTTGTAACAATTCAATCTTCGACTTCAAAACCAGTTTTTTGAAGATACTGAAATTCGAAAATCGAATTTTCTAAAAGCAATAAGCGCTTGCAAATATCTCATAGTGGCCTTACATTTAAAATGTGTAAGGTCATTGTGGGGACAGTGAGCAGTGAATCGTTGACGTATTAGTGTAAAAGATATCGTGATCGTGCTGTCTCTTCCGCCACAGTTCACGTTTTAAACGCCTTTGATTTCAGTTTAATGTAGTCGCGGCCATTACAATGGTAGTGTCTTTTAGGAGTGGATGTTGGCTTTTTGTGACTTGAAAAAAAAAAGAATCCAGATAAGCCTTGTCAATTGCTGCTGTCGTAGATCTAGCATATACCTTTATATTACTATTCGTTTGTATTAACCAATAACTATGCTTTATTTTTGTGATATATTTGGTACTTAAGTTTATGACTAACGTTAGGTAATGAGTACAAAATAGAAATTGCAGGAATAGTACACAGTGAATTGGTTTATTGCGTACTATACATTTCCTTATTTCATTAAAAAATTTCAAATCATATTGAATATTTTTTGCTCATGCCGAGAAAGTAAAAACCAATCAGGAAAATAGGTAATCATATTAAAGGAGATATGAAAGAACCCTCGAGACGAATCAGTAATGGGGAGAAGATGCATACAGTGGGTGGAGATATTTTCTACTCTTCGCCGTTATACCAGGAAACCAGAAAAAAACCCATCAATTACTCTAAATCCTAATTAGATGAATGAACGATGACTTCATTAAAATATTGCCAAGAAACTTTACTTTGTACACTTTTAAAGTTTACAAAGTTTGCACTTTGTAGTTATGGGGTTATGTGACACTAAAAAATGGTGATTCGCCATCTCCTATTTTAATTAAACGATCCTCGTAAATAAAACCAAGTAAAACTTAAATGATGTTCATTTAAGCTTGCTCAAATATAGAACAATTTATTTAATTTTATTACTCAAAACTTCTGGCTAGAATTTTATTGTTGCTTTTTTATTAGAATTGCTTGTACAGAAGTTCTCCAAACACCAATAATCCTCAATTGTGTTCGTACAAGACAATAACTTATTAGTTCATCCATACTTGATAAGAAAGTACCAAAGCATCGAATCAGTAAGCAGATGTTAAGAATTTTAAAAACTTTCGGCGAGTTTATCTAATGCAATACACACCGCCGAACTTAATATTCTCAATATTGAACGCGTTGAACTTATTCTATAGCTGGCAGCTATATTGAAATCGATATTACATATACATCTATGCGGATATATGCATGAGCATGCAAAAGAACATTCAAGCAGGCATACTTCTATGCGCTATACGTGCACGTTCTGTCCCGGTTGAAATGCAAAAGTAATTTCGAAGCGTTCTTTTATCATGCAACAGCACGTTTCTGGCTGTAAAATAGGGGCGGGAGCCGGAGATGCTAGTGATACGTCTTCGACCGCTTTACCAGATGTGTTTGGTGTTTCATCTCCGCGATGATGTGTGCGTTCAAACTAAAGAGATTTTTATACTCTAACGCATCTAAAGTACTGGATACACATGTGTTAATTTTTTGCTTTTTACAAAGAACTTGATATTTGTTTAAAGTTCAACATTGGTCAACAAGGACCACCCTAAACTTTGCAAAGCTGTATTGAAATACGATATGCATATGAGGTGTGATCCACTTATTCTAGGCTTTAGGTATCTGGTAAGAAGGTAATTAAAAACACATCAAGAAATGCCTAAAAATATAATCAAAATAACGATGCTAATTCAGCTACTCATGTCCATGGTGGAATCACTCATGGCAATGTGAGGAGAGGAAATGCCAACTAACGGATATGTTTCTGCCTACCCAGCGTTGTCAGCGTTGTTCGGAGCGTATTCTCTATCTTAAATCGCTATTTTCCTTTCGGTTTGTATTACTCTCCTCAGAAATGACGAGTCAGTTATATTTTTTAGTGCCATCTAGTGCCAAGAATTATACCTGGCTCGTCGTCTAGAAAGCAGTGATAAAAAGCGCCTTTCCGGTGAGCGAATCCACTAACACCACGAGTAGCTGTATTAGCTACATTATTTGGGTCATTGTTTCTAGAATTTTTTTAATGTGGTTTTAATCATCAAGGCAAGCCTGAGAAAGACATGTGCATTTAGTTAGAGCACTCTAAAGTTCAGAAGTCCAAGAACTGCTCGGGAGTTGTGGACCCTTTGTGTCGCTGCTTTCTAGATGGCATGCGCGTGCATTTCCTGGGATTAGATGGCGCAAAGAGATATATTTGGCTCGTCATTTGGAAGGAGAGTGATATATATCGGAACAACGCTGATGACGCTGGTTAGGCAGAAATATATCCGTTAGTGTTTCCTCTCCCAATAGCATGAGTAGCTGTATTAGCATCATTATTTTGACAAATGTTATTTTCTGATAAATTTATCTTTAATTATTCAAATAATCATTTGACAGTTTATTGCCATTGCAACCCATTGCTCAGCTAAATGTGGCAACTAGAGGTTGACCAATGTATGGTAAATTTTCAAAATATCCAAAATTGGATGTTGTGTAGTGACAAAATTAAATGCAGTTAAACGTTGGCGAAAATTGTTTCGTTGGGGCAGAGAATCCCTTGAAGATGATCTAGCAGTGCTCGCCACTGCTGCTGGTGACAGAAGAAAACCACAAATTGGTCGAGGAAGGCATTAGTTTAAGGATCTAAAAGGCTCATTCAAATAGCATCAGATTATATTGAAAAATATTTTTCTTGTACACGCCATCTTCCTATGTTAGGCTTAGAATGTGCAGCAAATACTAAACTGGAGATTGAAGGACGGGGAGCCCAATCCAGAGAATGGAATCTATTTTCTAAAACTCCTCTGAAGAAGGTTTGGTATACGATGGCGTTAATGTCGCCTTTGAAAAAAAATCATATCAGGCACTTCAAAATCGACACCATCATAATGATGATTAAAAAAAGAAAAACATAATTGCGTCACACGCCGATCACTTTTCCGCTTCATAATACACCGGAGTAGTCATTCTCGTTCATCTACGTTGGTGTAATGGTTCTTTTTATCCTGTTTCATGCAATCGAAATGAGGTAAAATGGTCAAAGGCATTCTCTCTACCTGCTCTACATACATACATATGTAATTAGCACTAACTACACCCATAGCCGTTCGCTATATGACAATAAAGTCCATTCTGCCTAATCCGCATAATACAATGACATTGATGAATAGCCCTTTTATCTATGTATACCTAGGGTTCGTTCTATATAGGTGCGGTTAGTCGAAATTAAAATTCATTTGTTTCTTTTGTAACGCGCGAAAATTGTATACAATGGGCTTTTTGTATTTTTCCAAATAAAGGAATAAGACAGCGCAATATGGGCGTATTTTTTTCTATATTCGTTGTTACGTGCCTTTTGTCACCTGAAGTTGTTTTAATTTTAATGCAA